>JBBPPI010000173.1:0-25372 GCA_038091915.1 Leccinum griseonigrum | reverse complement strand
CCATGCTGCGGTGCCGCCTTCGGGAAATTGGTCGACTTCAAGGACTTTGTCGTTCTGCTTTTCGTTCAAAGTAGCCCCGAGACGTGATGGGATTCCCGTGGCAATTTGAGCCGGCGACACCGTGACGTTCAAAGGCATTCTACTATGCACTGAAAGCAAATGTTCGGTAAACCTAGGCTTCAACCACCTTTTGTGAGTAGAACGTAGCGACTGTGGAAGCGAGCAAGGTCCGGTTTATAACGTCACTGAGACTGAGTCTTCTGCAAAACCATTCGGAACAAGGATACTATAGAGACATTCCACTTCATTCTCATAGCTCCAAGGATCCGCGTGAGTCGCCATATCGCCTTCTGGTGTCTTAATGTCCGATGGGCATCGATAGGCTTCGGCCGCAACAGGTGCCTCTGGTCAGTATGCTTACTGCCAGTCTTGAACCTCACCAAAGGGGGAGGCAGCCTCCCGAGGGAGTGGCCCGTAACCCCGTTTTGCATTTGTTTGCATAATTAATCCGCCGACCAATCAACGCTTGTGGAATCTTGCCGTGTTACGTATCAAGAAGTACTATTCCTCTTCAGATCCGATCCGTCGGTACATGCCAATGCAAACAGTAGAATGAGAATCCGATCGCGGTAGCCTGTGGGAAGCAGTGTGAGCACCTGGAAACATGGGAAGTTACCCCCACCTTGAGGGCCGAGGATATGTAGCTGGACGATGTACATGTGTATACACCATTTAAGCAATATTTCCTCCGTTCCAAGATCCTGTGGCGACGGCGTTCAAGTTGTGATACCCATGTGCGAACGCTACCCACGGGTGAACCGGTGACGGTTCGCTGAGCCCGCCACGCCGAAAGCGACTTGGAATTACTTCATATTAGATGAAAGATGACTCAGATGATCAACGTGCTCGAACTCGGATTGAACTCTAGCCTTCTGGTCACCAGACTATGTACGTAATCCCCCTTCCTAGGTCATATGGTCCCCACCCAACAGGAAGGCGTCACGGTCCCTGCCTCTCAGTCGCGCGTTCAAGTTTCTGGCGTCGCGTCATTACGAGCTTCATCATCACCAACAACGAACTCCCGAAGAGTGCAATGAGCTAGGAAATCATGTCAGGATAATGCTGTCAATTGGCTCATCTGTCGCACCCCATTGAAAAGCGAAGCCTGCAGCCATTTATACCGCGGAGTATCAAGGAGTGCACCAGCGATGGGCCCACCTTTGGAAAAGTATCAAATCATGGTAAGATGTAGTAAAATCCTTGCGAACAGTGGGACGCACCGAGAAGACCACCGAGTCCCACAAAGAACATTCCAATTCCCATGCGAGCACTAAGCATCCACCGCGATTAGTCAAAGCTGAAATGCTGAAACGTATCGGAGCAACGAACCCGAGCAGGGAGAGATCGCTGGTAAGGTGTGCCATGAGGGGTGGGAGTAATGCAATATCTATTGTGTGCCATTAGGTAGACTCATCCTAGCAAATGGAAAAGATACTGAACTGACAGATACCAGAAGAATACCCATATAGCAACCCAAGGGTCACGACCGTTGCAACGCCATTAAGACCAATCATACCGAAGATCAGAATGCCAGATACAGCAGTAGCTAGGATCATCATGTTGACCACCCCAACTCGGTGTTCGATAAATCCGCTAGACAGTCGAGCTGTCAAGTTTCCTCCATTCAAAAGTACCAACTAGAATGATCAGAGAACCGCCAGCCAGCCAGGTGGCGTCAACGGATCACGCACAGAATAGAATGAGAACGTCTCTGAATTTCCATGTTTGACGGAATCCAATTGTAGATAAAAGCCCGGGAAGGTATAGCCCATCTGAAAAAATAGTACTCTACAGCATCGGAAATATCATTGATCAGAAATAGTCATGGGAACTGATAAACACCTACCCGACACACATGATACAGAAAGGTATGTCATGAACAATACCCCTTCCGACAGACAAGTAATTTGGTGAATGTCTGGGTGGTTTCAACCGCGTGCGCATGAGGAGACATGCGGACAGAAGCAGGACGGTGAGCAAGGCAGCACTTATTCGTACACCACTGGCAAAGCCTACGCTCCGGTTAAACAAGTAGTTCAACATGATCGGGTGTATGATCGATCCAAGGGCGCTTCCACACGTAACTAAGCTCATTGCAAGGGTGCGACGTTGGCGAAAATGTTGGGACACCACTGCCAACGCTGGGACGTACACGATCCCTTGACCTATCCCGAGACCAATCCCATGTGCGAGCAAGATCTAGCATTAGGTATGAGAGACAGCTCACACAATATATCGGGAACTGGACATACTGGATAGTATTGGCCTGGTCGGGTCAATGAGAGCATGAACAAAGAGATTGATTGCAATAATGATCCTCCGATCATCAAGTGGTAACTTGTTAGGATTAGCACCGAGTACGGACAACGCTTCGAAATGGAAGTTGGTACATACAAATAACCACGGTCGTGGAGTGCACCTGTAACCATACCGATACCAGTCCCTAGGAACACATTGAAGCCTCCTATCCATCTGTCAAGCAAGTTTAGTATTTCACACAAGACAAAAGCACTGGACGGGACTTACGATATCTCGGAGGGTGATTTATTGGTGAGATAATGTAAGGTATAGAAGTCTGCAACCATTAGTGCAAGATCAAATGTAACTGTAGACATGAGGATGCATACCCTCATAAACGCCAAACGACCTGTTGTAACTATGTTCTGTGTCAGGAAGGCATTGCGAACGATAGTAGATTCACACGAACCCAAAACTGCAGAACATGACCAGCGCCCTATTGCGTGTCAGATCGATTGGAGAGAAGATTGGAATAAAGAGCGACGTACCCGCCAATGACAGTGCTCCATGCTGCAGTACCGCCTTCTGGAAATTGGTCGAGTTCAAGGACATCCTTGTCTGAGTCCTCTTTATCGTTCGAAGTAGCCCCGGGATGTGGGGTGATGTCCGTGACAAGCTGAGCGGACATGTTCGATGGCACTGTTCTATACACTGAAAGCCAATGTTGGGTGAAACAAGGCTTCAACCACTTTCTGGTGAAGAACGGACGACGGTGGAAGCGAGCAAGGAGACAGGTTTATAACATCTCTGAGTCTTCTGTAAGCTGTTGATGAGATCGGACGACGGGGATAATAATAAAACATACTATACCTTTTTTCATCAGTTCAAACACCGGTGTAAGTCGCCTTCTGGTGTCTTTATGTCCGATGGCCATCGCCGGCGATAGGCTCCGGCCGCATCAGGTGTTATATGTAGGGTCTTCCTTTCAAGAAAGAGTGTTCGGCGTATCTGGGACGGCTTCTTATACAGAGTTACTTGGCAGTGTGTCTCAGAAGGCTCTCAGAGGGTGAGCTCGTTCCACCACCCTCCTCTATAGTAGCCATCAACTCTGACGTAATAATAGTAATTCGCCTCCGACATGGCCATCGACGGTCTGATCATCCTCGACGCGTCGGGGTGCGTGTCCTGGCGTGCTGCGTTTTCTCTTCTGTTCACTTACCTGCATACAGACGACCCGTCATCCAGTCTGGCTACACGTCCTTTCCCACAGCGTACCCACTGCTCCACATCGACACGCTGAACAACGAGCTCTCCAAATCTTCCCGCACGCATAGCGTCGATCCCGTCATCTACATTCCCCCCGGGATTGGGGACGTCTCAGGTGCCAGCGCATGTTGTCACGTCGAAATGGGAGAGTTGCGGTTGATCGCGAGCGTTTCCGGCGATTGTGAGGGGGACTTGCGACATCTTCGTTTCTCAGATTTTAGATTCAATCCTTTTTGTTTCATAGCCGATCCTCTGATCGCGTTCGCGTTCTTGCAAGCCTTCAGCGACGTCCTGCACGATTACTTTGGCACGGTGAGTACGGCCACCCTCAAGGACAACTTCGACGTCGTGTATCAGGTATGCATGGCGTCGTTACCACTGCACGCTCTCGTCCCGTTCGGTCTAACTCGAATAGCTTCTCGAAGAAACGCTGGATTCCTCTGGATATCCTCTCACGACGTCTCCGAATGCACTACGTGATATCGTCCTCCCTCCTTCCCTCCTCTCCAAACTTTTGGCGTCGCTCCCGACGGCCGCGCAATCTGGCCCAAATCGATCTGGAGGTGTGCGGAAACGGTTTGGAAACGTTGATGACCATTGAAAAAACTGCCGTATAGGTTCCGCGGTGTCCAGTGCCTCGGCTGGTGCCTTTGCATCGCCTATTCCATGGCGAAAACTTGGTGTTCGGCATGCCCACAACGAAATCCTATTCGATATTGCCGAGGAGATGCGAGCCATCGTCGGACGGTGAGTTGCACTGTCACGAACGGGTCGATTGGGGTTTCGGAAATGATTTCCCATGTTTCGCCAGCAACGGGGCTACGCTCACGAGTAATGTCTACGGCAAGATTGGGAGCAATGCTAGGTTGACCGGTAGGCAGCGTCAGGTTCTCTATATCAGCAGGGCAAGGAAACCTTGATGACGATAGGCATGCCGGACTTGCTCCTGAGCTTTTCGAATCCAAACGTCATGACCGAGTGTGCGTTTCACCCCTGCGTACGGCAAGTGTCGTCAATTGGTCCGCGTGATATCTTGACGAAAAAGACCGCAAAGGCTCCAGCGTTGGACACGCGAAAGGACGTTGTCATTCGTCCCACCCGACGGCAAGTTCGTGCTCGCGGAATATCAGTATGCATTACCACACAGTGCACTGGCCGGAAACGTGCCCGTCCCGCTCTCCCTGAAGCCCAACATCACCGTGAGCGAATTTGGAGGTGTGTTTTACCATATCAAGAGGCGTTCTGCATAGGGATGCAAATCGGCCGTGTTTCTAGGCAATTTTACGATCACCTTTAGCTCGCGGACGATGAAGATCATGGAAAACGTTCGAATAGAGCTCTACCTTGGCGATAGCGCGACGGGGGCACAATGTACGATCTCGAGCGCCGGATCCGGCGTTGGGTCTGCGGGGGGCATCGAGAGTTCGTGGACGTTTGAACCGCGGAAACAGGTGCGTTTGTCTCATTTTATCTTCGCGACTTGAACCGCACGGTCTCAAATTTGACATTTGATGAGATGCTTCGCTGGGAGATTCCGAGCATGCATTCGTCCGGCAGTTGGGTGCTGCGTGGTTCTTGGACTTGCAAGTGCGTTTGATGTTCTTTTTTTTTCCCTGTCGTCGTTGGATGCGCGTATCAACCAACTCTTTCCTAGGGAGAAAGTTCCGCGTCCGGCGCATGCGTTTCAGATACGCTTTGAACTCCCTTCGTATAGTTTCTCGTCTCTCAAAGTTGACCAAGTTCGGCTGTCCGGCGAGGCGTACAAGATGTACAAGGGCGTGCGGACAGTCAGTTGTGGTTCGATCGAGTGGAGGTGGTAGCACGTCGCTCGTCTATCCTATCTCATCCGATGTTTCGTTCTTGAGAGATGATGTATATGCAGTCAAACGACTTTAAGATGAGCAGTGAACATGACATGATATAAGCGACCATAATGCCCGCCGTAGATAGAGTCGACCTCCAACGCCCACTCGCCTCCCTCAGACCGCCGAAGTGAACGTCTCGAATCTCTTGACGACCTGATTCCAGTTTACGACCGTCCAAAAATTCTTGAGATATTTTTCCTTGCCCCAAATCCCGTGATCCAAAAGCCAGCAGTGCTCGTGCACGCTTATGCAGAACAGAGGGTAGATATAGTCCCCGAGCTTGGCGAGGTCGCGCGTGTCCTGTGGGCCGTGTGGGGAATGCGACGACTGCGTCGCTGTGGGGTCGTACAAGGAGCGCACGCGCGTCTTGTAGTCCTCGCGAGAGGGAACGCACGTGTGGAATGTCCGAGTTGGATAGGACGACGGATCGCGCTGTAGTGGCGGAGGGGCACCAGAAAGAGGCGAGGACGCCGTGAACGCGCTGCTTGCTTCCGTCATGGGTGCTGAACCCCGGCTGGGGCTGCCGTGCGTGGACGTTGCCGTGGACAGGACAACCGGCTCGCCAAGCACGGGCGCGGTGATCGGCTCGATGGTACCAGCGCCCGAGCGGACGAGCAGGGTTCCGGACGCAAAGGTGGGCACGAGCGCGAGGTTCCGGTTAGCGTCTGTGACGAACCAGACGTATCCCGAGCCGGCCATGCCGTCGACTGCGGCGGAGAAGAGCGAGCGAAGCGCGTCCAAGCCACCGAACTGATTTTGAACGGCGGTGCCAAAGTAGCTCGCGTCGACGACCTTTTCGCTCGCGTCTTCCGAGGGGGGTCGCTGCGAGAAAAAAAAAAGAAGAAGGGTGGTGTTGAAGGGGACGGCGTGCCGGGAGAAAAAGGAGCGGGCGTACCAGGCCATGAAGGAAGAAGCTGTTGTTGAGGGCGTGGCTGGCGTATTTGAAGGTGATGGCTCGGTCTTGGGACCGAGCGGTGTCGAGAACGAGCTGCGCGACCGTCTTGCGCTTGTCGTCGACGTCTGGCGGGTTGAGACCGAGTGCGCGCAGGAGAGGGGGAGACTTACCCCGACATTCTTGGTTCAAGCGGTCAAGCAAGCCTTGCTGGTACTCGACGGCGACCATGCGGAGGGTTTGAGGGGACATGAAGGTTCCGAGGCCGTCTTCTATTTTGTAGGGGAGTTCCTTGCGGGTGTGTACATGTCGACGGAATGCTCTGCAGGTTGGACGCGACGAGGAGGCGAGACGGAGAGCAGCGGTGTTCATGACAAGAAACTGACTTCCGTTTTGAGTAACGAAAAACTCTTTCTTTCACAGTTCCACGTCGTCGCACGCCCCATGGCTGGCCCAAAACCGACCTCGCAGACGACGCCGTTCTCGAGCGTCTCGAACACGCTCTCTTCGCTCTGGAAGTCGTATGTGCACCAGACACCAGACAGGCTCAAGTTCATAGACGCATTCCTGCTCTTCCTCGTCCTGTCGGGTGTGGTCCAATTCGTCTACTGCGTCCTCGTCACCAACTTTCCTTTCAACGCCTTTTTGGCCGGGTGCGTTCCACGTTCTCGATGCTAGTCCCCGCTGGCTCATCCGGGTGCCGTAGATTTGCGAGCGCAGTCGGGCAGTTTGTGCTCACGGCTTCACTCCGGGCCCAGGTTCACCCCGACAACCGCTCCGAATTCAAAGGCGTGTCGCCCGAGAGGTGTGTTGTCCTTTACTAGATCATGCTCGGGTGTGCTCAACGCATACATCCAGAGCATTCGCCGATTTCGCACTCGGCTCCATCGTACTCCACTTTTTCGTATTCAACTTTCTCGGATGAACGGGGCGTCACTCGCTACTCAGACTAGGATAGCGTGCATATAAAATGTATGGGCGAGAAATGAGTTTACGGCTTGCGTTCAAAAGAACTGGAGCGCTGCGAGAGGGTCAGCGGGACGCTTCGAGGTGCGACGACGAGTTACCCCAAAGACGACGACAGCAAAGTCAAAGGCATACTCTCCTGTGTGTCGGTAAGATGAGCGAGTTTAAGAGGGCGTGGGGACATGAGACGCACCAAACTCGAGGTAGGTCCGCAGTAGTTCTGCAAGTCGATGAGGTGCAAGTGGGATGAAACAAGGGGCTACGCACGACGGATGTCCTTGTTGGGTACTTGGGACAGGGCGGGTCTGAGACGTGGTGAGCGGGGTCGGATGGACGACTGTGAGGGACATACGTGAGACCGGTCGAGCGCTTTATGCCTGCGAGGAAGGCGCTGAGGAGGAGAGCATCGATGGCGAGGCGAAAGAGACTGCCGAACATGACGAGAGTGGGTGACAACGAGAGTAGCTTCTCACGGTCAAAGAGTACTACAGTATTCATAACCAACTACGATACTGAAGTAACTTTTGTGACGTCTTTGCCGTGTTCTCCTTCTCTTCCTTGATCACAGCAGAGAACGCCTTGAAACTTGGCGTCCCAGCCTCGCCTACAAGTCATGATGTCAGCAGGGAGGACCGGATTTTACGAGACAAGTCTGACGCTGGAGTTGGAAGGCGGCGCTCTCGCTTGTGGTGACGTGTCCGCCGACCTGGCGAATGTAGTCGAGCGCGATCGGGACCTCTTCCTTGTTACAGCTGGACACGCCGTCTGCGAGGACATAGACGTTGTATCCGTCCTGGAGGAGATCGAGGGCAGTTTGGAGGACGCAAACGTGCGACTGAATCGATATTAGCGGGAATAGAGAGCGACCCGGGAATTGGCTCAACTGACCTCGATGCCAAACAAGATGACGGAAGTGAGGTTTGGGCGCTCTCGCAACAACGCTTTAACCTCGGGAGTCATCATCGAAAAGAGGGACTTTTCGAGTGTCGCGACGTGCAATTCATCGAGCGCGGGCAGATCGATCTCGGGTACGGTGTGTCCAAGCGCTGCGTTGTGCTGGATGAGGCACGTGCGACGGATCGCGGGGACGGACGTCACCTTTGGGGTTCTGCTCGGTCACGATCACTGGTATACCGAGGACCTGTGCGGGGGTAAACGGCGGACGATGGAGGCGTAGACGGGCACACGAGCCTTTGCGACCTTGAGCATCTTGTTGCATGTCAAGACGAGCTCGTCGAACCCGTGAATGACTGAGCCTTTGAAAGGATGTGATCAGTCGAATGTTGTAACCAAGAATGAGCTCACTGAAGCGAGTCTGAACATCGCAGAGAAAGAGAACTGTCTGTGTTGGGTCGAGCTTTTTCGTGATCATATCGATCGTAATAACGTTCGGAGTTTCGAAGCAAAGTTACGCTCGTCCACTTGCCATCATCCCCGTCCGTCCCGTCCCTTCCTTCTCTCTCTCTCTTTCTTCCAACAAAACCACGCTCTTTTTCTCTTTTTTCTTATCCAACTTTCGTCATGGACTCGGACTCGGACATGGTCGCAGATCAGAGAGTATGTCCTCTTTTCCTTGCCCGCACATATCCTCACCCCCCACAGTTTTTCTCCTTCAAGATGGGCAGCGGCGCACCGCCAAACACCCTCCATACCCTCCCTCGGCACTCCCACAGACGCTCTCGCTCTCGCAATAGTTCCATATCTTCATTTCCTCTTTCTTCCTCGGCACCCTCTCTCTCCCTTTCTGCGCCAGATTCCCCAACTTCAAGTGTCCATCCTGCTCCTTCAAAACGTCCTGCTTCTCATCACCACCGTCGCTCGTCCGTCTCAACCCGCCGCGAGTCTGCCGAACTCATGGGAGTCTCCCTCCCAGAGCTTCCCACAGCCCATTCAGACGACAATGTCAATTTGGGCGACAGGGACTCCATCCGACGTAGAGCTCTCTGGGCCCTCGAGGGAAAACCTGACTTGGCGTTTTCCAAGGTTGAAATTCCTGACATCACCTCCCCCGACTCCTCCAAGCCCTTCGACTTCCGTAAGTGCCGTTTCCTAAACCTCTTCGTTTTCTCACACCCTCACCCCGCGTCCTAGCCACCAAGCGCGATTCTTTTGGCAAGATGTTTGGGTCCACCTCGGCCTCCAAAGATCAGCTGGGCACGCTTGTCGAGGAGGAAGAGGAAGAGGAGGAGGCCGACTCCATGGAACGTAAAGAGTCTCCCAAGCAAGTCATGGAACCCACTGCCAAGATCCTGACTCGACATCGTCCCGCCAGTCTCAACCTGCGTCCCTTGTCGCTCGTAAAGGGTAGCATCGTCGGTGCTGTTACAGGAAGCCTCCCTACCCCTACTTGTACTCCAAGCACACATCCAAATCTTCGAAAAGCTTTTGTCACAGCCTCTCTCGATGCCTCCGTTTCATCGGATATCAATGTTCCATATAGCAACCTATCCACAAGCCGTTTCTCATACATCTGCACTGACAGCACGGCCGCTCCTTGCAACATCGATAAAAAGAGGTGCAGCAGCATTTCGTACAAGCGTTCTTCCGACTTTATCCCTCGAGACGCGTTCTATCTGCCCACTCCTGAGATGACCCCCACCGAGCGCAGATTCTCTTTAGCAAGCGATCAAGAAACTCTCATCGAGCAGCCTCTCTCTGCCGCAGATCAACATTTTTTATACAAGTCCCATCATCTCCTCCTCTCTCGCATCACCGAGTTGGAGCGCACTCTGAGTAACCGGGCTTCTCCTTCTCCCCGTATGTCGTACTCTTCGGATGTCTCTGCGACATCTTCCGAGCCTAGTGATCAGATGCTGCACATCATCTCGGATCTCAACGCTGAGCGTGATGAGCTCAAACGCGACGTTGATGGTTGGAGACAGCGCTTAGCAGATGCGGACAAGCAGGCTGGTATGCTAGCCAAGCGCATCGAATCGGAGAGAAGGGAAGCCTGGGTTGCTCGGAGTCGTCTCAACTTGTTGGAGGTGGAAAAGTCTGGCCTCGAAAAATCGCTGGAAGCCAATGCTGCAGTACTTGCCCAAACCATGGCTGAAAACGCGGCTCTTATCCGTGAGCGTGACGAAATGAAGGACAAAATCTTGAAGCTCAATGCTCGTCTCAAGGATGTGGAAGAAGCTGTGGACGAGTGTGCACGTCTCCGCGCCGCTCTCGAGCAAGAACGTATACGGCGCAAAGAACTTGAAAAGCTCTTGGACGATGCCGGCCTCCTAAACACGCCGAAGCTCCCTCACACGGTCAGTGCAACCTGGAAACGATCTCCCTTCCCCGTGAAATCAGTCGGCATACGTGGACTTGGATTCCAGTCTGTCGACTCTGAAAGTTCCACTACCGACGTGGAATCCGCGGATGACAGTTTCACCAAGGCCGACTTCACCTTGGACGCGGTCGCAGAAGAGGAGGTCGAGATTTTCGAGGAAGAGAACGGCCTGGTTGGATATGAAGACGAGGATGATTCTGATCTCGGTCTCTCCAGCCCAGATAGCTCATCCATCGGTTCGGCAGACGAGCTTGATATCAAACTCAATGCCACTATGGAGGAAATTCCAAGCCTTCCGACTCATGTGCCTCGTGCGTCCCTTTCAAAGACTTGGACCTTCCCGAGAGGAAAGACTGCCACACCCATCACACAAGAGGACGAGGTTGACCGCTTTTTCGAGTGTTTGGGTGACGTCGACAGAAGCCCGCCTTCCTCAGAGGAGATGAGCCAGGGTACATTCTCATCCGCATTCCAATTCACGTCCGACGACGACGATTTGCCACCTTTTGTTCTCCCTAGCGACGTTGGTATTGTGGTCGAGTCCACATCATCCAGCAATCTTGATGCTGTGCTTGAAGAGGACGAAGAGGACGACGCGGATTTCGATGACGAATTGGTGGGCGAGGAAGTGGAAGGTGGAATTCGATTCACCTTCAACGCTCCACCTATCATCTGTGTGACGCCTCCTCCAGATGTCTGCATAACTCCACCTCCTGAAATCCGTATCACACCTCCTCCGGAGACTAGCCCGACAACACCTGCTGTACGTCCTCGTACAATCAATTTCGTATCCAGTAAACATGTTCCCTTGCCTGAGTCGGTCGAAGACGATGAGGACGAGAGCTCCTTGACTTTTGTGTTCCAGCCCAAGCGCGTCGAGCCTACGATCTTCCCCCCTGGTCCATTGTCGCCTCCGAACAATTTCCGCCCGAGTAGTAGGATCGATAGTCCACCGTCTTCGATCCCTCGCGCAGTTTCGTTGCGGTCAATGTCTCCCAAGACGCCGTCGATCACATTCACGCCATTCAAGAATGTGTCTGGGCGCTTCATGGTACCGGCAGCTTACTCTAGTCCTACCTCGAAGAAAACGTCGTCATCGATCCCTCAGCCGGTGACCCCACCCAGATACTGCTCTACCCCTACGAAAACGTCGGCCATTCCATCAAAGAGTCAGTCAAGCACCCTAGTACCCCATTCCAAGTTATTTATGAGTACGCTCAACTCATCCACCTCTTGTGCTTCACAGCCAACGATTCCATGTCCGCTCCCAGATGCCCCAACCTCACGCAAAGTGGCGGCGCCACGTCGGAGGTGAACGGATCGAACAATCTCGGCTCATCATTATCATCATCAAGCGCCTGTAAATATCTTCACGTTCAAGACACTTCATCACCTTCTATCATGTCCAGTCCGCTTCCGGCACGAACACCCTTCCAGAAACTAACAAATTTCATCTCATTCACGTGGACGCCAGGTGCGGCCGCAGTTGCATCGTATATTGTTCCCAACCGGTCGAGCCGTCCGAATGCGGAAGCAACAGATCAAAGTGTTGGCAATGGTGCAACTGGCCCAGCTCAGCGGAGGTTCGTACCGAAAGCTAGGCAGTTGGAAAAGCTGAGGAGCAGATTGAGTTTGGAAAAGAAAAACGGGATAGCGCCGTGTTGCATGGTGAGCGCTTGCAAGGGTTGCAATGCGGGCGATGTTTACTTGTGACGTGAGTGCACCGTTTTTCATTCCGTATGCGACAGATCTTGGTGGCGTCTCGCTGTTCATTCAAAACATGCTCTTTTTTCTTTTCTTTCTCGAGCCTATCACACTGTATGCTTCCTATGCCCCCTTTTTCTTCTTGCTCAGCGCCGCTGGGTGTTGTCGCATATTTCTTGTCTTCTCCAAGCAACTTGCTTGTCTCATGTTATGATGTGCACTGTATTCTATATCCACATCTCGAAAAAGACCACAAAAAAACTTGCTAGGACTCTTTGTTCATGCCCATTTTTGACTTTGTATACAGAATACATGTGTATGCTTCTTGGTTCACGTTGATGTATGTGATATTGCGGGTTGTGTTTTTTTTTGTGTTGATAAATTATTCTTTTTGAATGGACTTTTTTTTGATTTGCAATTTGTCTACCTACCAACAATACATAGCTTGAGTTCCACGTTGATCTGAGCGAGAAGTATAATATCAAGTCACTTTCGACTCTGCATGGTACTTCGGCCCAGTGCCCCGTGGCAACCGCACCCGAACGGTGAGCGAATCGAACAACAAGAAATTTTGCCGTTGACCGCTGGGGTGTCCTCGAATCAAGGAATCTGCTTCGATCCTCTATGAGGCTTCAAACTTGTCTGCAAATGCAAGACGTGAGAGAGATGTTGATGTCGTCACAATCAGTTGAATCACGGGACTGGATCATTGATGACGTAAGTACTGTCCCTAATGCGGCGTGCTTCGGAAGGTTCCGGGAGAGTGAGAGAGAGAGTCAACGCCAACGAATTGACCGCATACATCGACCGACCCCACAAATGGCCAGCAAAGGAGGAGTCAGGAAATTCATGCGAAACTGGTTCGCCGTCGAGGTATAGTATCGTCCCTTTCACCTCGCACTTCGGGGTCCTCTAACCTCTTCCGTCCCCAAGGCCATACCGATGTACGCCCGTCTCGATTTCCAACCAAGTTTGACGCACTGATAAGTCAACATAGCTACGTTGTCATCGGTACGGCTGTCTGCGGTGCTGGGTGGTATTTGACCCGTCTTGCGACGGGACCTAGTGGTGATTTTTTTTCTTTCTTTCACTCGGAGGTCGAGCTCTGACCAACGTTGGCGTTAACAGTGGTATGGACGAGGAGCAACCCTACCCCTTGGAACACCGTCAAGGCCGACGAGAATACCAAGATGATGGACCCGTCTGGCAAGTTTGCCAAGAAGTTAGTTCTCGTCTCGTCTTTTTGTTTGAACTGCCGAGCGTTGACGGGTCTACGTCGCATGCAGCTGGACGCGCGACAAGCTATAGCCTATGAAGGCCGAAGCAAGTTGCAGTTGACTCCGTCCCCTTTTACATATGCATTGCCTTGTGCGCAATAGACATCTTTTGAAGTCGAGTGTGATCGTTCATCGTGTGAGAGCTTGATATGGGAGCGTGTCAAAACGGGCTCGCTGGCCTGACGTGCCTTGCGATTATCGTGGCCACCAAAGACGATGTTCGAAAGACTAGATGCACCCCAGCCGACGTTTCCCCTTCCTCCGCTAGCAGACATTCCCGACGAGGACATCGACAAGCCGGACAATGCACAGCTTATCGTAGATGGGCACGCCTGACTTTCTCGATCTTTTGTTTGTTGACACGCTTGCTTTAGACGACCTACTTCAGGCCCGCCGACGACGACGACGCTACGCTGCCCAGCGTACCCGCCCTCGTACTCGGCGCAGCGCCGTTCTCGACCATATACAATGACGAAGATCACGTCCGGAGCGTCGTGCCGCTCAGAGCGACCAGGCTCGCGCTGAGGTGCGTTCATGTTGTTCCTCTTGATCGTGCGTATCGAGAAAAATCATCCCGTCGTTTCGTGAACAAGGTACGGCGTCCGGGCATTCGATACGGCGCCGTACTATGGAGCGTCCGAGATCGTGTTGGGAAATGCGCTCGAGGCGCTCAAGACCGAGTTCCCTCGATCGTCTTATCAGATAGTGCGTCTTCCCGTGTTTCCGTCGGACCCAAGCCCCCTCAACGACACACACGGCCCAGTTCACCAAGTGCGGAAGGTTCGGAAATACGCGGGACGCGTTCGACTATACACCGCAGGGCGTCCGCGCCAGCGTCCAGCGCAGCCTCGCGCGCTTGCATACGACCTACCTCGATATCGTCTACGTCCACGACGTCGAGTTCAT
This sequence comes from Leccinum griseonigrum, assembly GCA_038091915.1. Lineage (NCBI taxonomy): Eukaryota > Fungi > Basidiomycota > Agaricomycetes > Boletales > Boletaceae > Leccinum > Leccinum griseonigrum. The sequence continues at coordinate 10,921 of JBBPPI010000173.1, read as the reverse complement.
CGCCGAGTCCAAGATGCCCAGGACGTCTGGGGATCATCGCGTCGCGTTGGGTGCCGAGGCAGACGCCTATGGGTTGGGAGAGGGGCAGGAGGCGATCGTGTACGGCGATGGCGATCGGGAAGTGCTCGCTGCCATCGGCGAGTTGAGGAGACAACAAGAGGCAGGTGTCGTCAGACGGGTGGGCATCAGTGGTGCGTCCTCCCCTCCTCTTCGCATCGATAGAACGGGGTTGATATACCATGGTTTTCGAATCACGCTCAGGCTATCCCTTGCCTACGCTCTTGCGACTCGCGATTCTGGTCAAACACACGCCGCCGTACAAGCCGTTGGACGTCGTCATGTCGTATTGCCATCTCAACCTCCAGAACCGCACGCTGTTGGACTTCAAGACGGCGTTCGAGCGACGCGCTGGCGTCAAGCAGGTCATCACTGCGTCCCCGCTCAGTATGGGACTTTTAACCCCGAGACCGCCCACCTGGCACCCGGCGCCCGAGGTCCTCAAGGCGGCCGTCAGGGAAGCTCATCGAGCGACCGAGAAGGCTGACGGCGAGAGTGGTTTGCCAGAGCTCGCTTTGGAATTTGCTTTCCAGAAAGCAAGGGAGGTGGGAATACCGACCGTCGTGGGGCTTGGCTCGCCCAAGGACATGCATGAAAGCGCGCGAATATGGTACAACGTCGACAAGAAAGGCCATGGAGCAGATGAAGAGTGGAAGCGGCACGTCCAGGAGGTAATATCCTTGTTTGGAGAGGGCGAGGGTGGATTATTGGACCGCTCTTGGGAGAACCCCAGCTTTCATTCCGGGTGAGCTGCTGGGACAAGGAGACAAAGAAACGGAGTTGTGTAATTATCTTTACAAGCACGATGATACCATAAATTTTACACATCAAGAAATCGACCACATTTGTATCCAAAGTGATTCCCACTTTGCATCTCACCGAGTTCTGATGATTCCAGCATTGACGAGTTTGACAATTTTGTCACGTATACCGGGATTCTTCATGTGGTCCTGCAGCGCGCCAGGGTTTGATTGTGCTTGCTGCAAGATCTGCTGCATCACAGGGTCGGACATGATTGCCTGCAGAAAGTCTGGTAAGTTTCAGGTCATCATCGACAGGCTGACAAGACATACGGCAACTTCTGGATCCTTCATCGCTCGCTCGAGCGTCTGCTCCTCCGTCTCCCCCGCACGCTGACTGAAGAGTGCTTGCTGCGTCTTCATCTCCTGAGCGTTGATCTCGGCCACGTGTGCATTCGCAGTATCAGCCGAACTCGCCACCTGTAGGGCCTCGAGTGCCTTGCTATAATCGCGCATTGTGTGAAGAATCGAGGCTTTACGAATATGGGCCCTGACTATGTACGGTCCAAAGTCAATCAACGTCCCATCGCATGACAAGGGCCAACCCACCAAAGGAAGGATCAACCTTGATGGCCTCGTTGGCGTCCTTGAGCGCTTCGGAAAGTGCCATGAGTTTCATGTATGCTGCAGCTCGGTTGTTGTAGCCTCGAGCGTCCGAGGGATCACGCTTGATGCTCTCCGTGTAAAGCTTCACGGCGCCTGCAAAGTCGCCTGCCTTGAAGGCTGTGTTGCCTTCCTCACGAGCGGTGGCAGACTTGGCTGGGTCGATGTAAGCCTGACGGTCTGCTTCCGCAAGCGCCTTTTCGGTAGCCTGAAGCTTGGTGAGGATGGCAGCATCGCGGTGCTCCGCGAGCGACTTTTGGAAGTACTTTATAGCCGAGGCAAAGTCGCCCTTTTGCGAATAAGCCGAGCCGACACGTCCGAGGACCTTTGCAAGAAGCTTGAAGTCCGCACGGTGCTGCGATATGTGTCAGTCCTACGTTCCCTTGGGTTCACGATAATGAAAACTTACACTTCGTCCTTCCTCGACTGCTTTTTCGCACGTTTCGATACATTTGTCGTACTCTCCTTGTTCAAAGTACACAGCACCAAGGTTGGAGAGGAAGGTGATATCCTTTGGCCAGAAATCCCAAGCTTTTGAGAATTCAGAGGCTGCCTCGTTAAACAGTCGCTGCTTGTAGTACTCGGAACCCTTTTTTTTGGCAGCCAGCGCATCTGCTTTGGCCTTCGCCTCTTCCGCGTCTTCCTCCGACATCTCAACATCCTCCTTCTCCGGTTCGGGCGCGGGTGGTGGTGGAGTCGGTTTACTGTTCGAGGTGGAAGACGAGGGAGTGAACTGACGACGGGGAGGTGACAGAGGAGGTGATGTGGAGGGCTTCTGAAAACCTGGGGGAAGATCGTCTGACCCCTCGTCGCGGGAGAAGCCTTGCAGGTCGATGCCCATCGCAACACCAAGGACGTCGATCATCCTTGTATCCGAACTCAGAGCCCTAGAGACATATGAGTACCAGAGATCATGATCAGATACGAGCCTTACGATTCTGCGAGCTTAGGGTTCTGTTGCATCATTTGGAGCTGCGTTGACGATCGATTGATTAAAGGCAGTTCGCATCCATTTGGGTTCGACAGCATACCTTCTGAACGAACGCAGGATCCGCGAGATGCTTTTGCGTGCGGGGATTGGTTGCAAGTTTCCCGATGAGATTGGGATCTTGGAATAGCTTTGCAAGTCCCAAGTCGGGCCCTGCCCCGGCGTCCTTGGCTTAGACAGTCATCAGCGTCAGGCAAAGGAGCGATTGCTCGAAGCGAACCTTGTGCATCCTTCACGTCTTGAAGACCCTTGCGAAGAGCGGGGCTGTCCTCGTACTGGATACCCTTCTCGTAGGCGGAAATAGCTTCGTCAAATCGGCGAGCTCCATGCAAGGCAGCACCCTTCCTCGCATAACCCTTTCCCCAAGTCGGGTTGAGAGTAACGCACTGAGAGGATGAGAAAGCACCGATGGAAAGGAAACGCCCATCAACAGACCTTTTCGGCGTCTTCGAGAGCAGCGCCCCACGACTTCTTGCCAGCCTTTGCCGCACTCCGGTTGGAATATAAGACGTGATTGGAGGGGTCGATCGCTATAGCTGCCGTGAAGAGCTCGATAGCCTTATCGTAGTCTTTTGCCGCGAATGCTTTATTGCCTTGATCTTTGAGAGTGTTTGCCTACGACGAGAATCACGAAATGTACGAAATGGGTGAGAGGGACTTACGTCGGCCATGTATGCGCGCGAATATTCCTGATGGTAGAAGTAGCAGTGGTAGGACGGGACTAGCTAGGGCATGGTCTCTTGTTATTATACCTCCTCTTTTGAGCTACTCGACGAAACCGGCAGCAGAACCTTCTCGAAAGTTCGAACAACATGGATCGAAGCATCCGCTGATCACACGGCGCTGTTTGATTGTTGTGATCGGAGAGCTGAGAACGTCCTTGTCCAAAGACAATTTTCAACTCCACTTCTCAATAACAACAGCTGGTGACCACTAGCATCGTATGCCTCAGGCCCCAGGGTTCAGCGCTCAGCTTGCCACGTGGAAGTACGTGATTCTCTCCATAAACTACTTTTTCAGGTACACACCGATGCATGGCCCAGACCTCAGAAGACCTCAGAACGGCCGCATCTATTCCCATGGACTGGAAAGCAGGTTGAATTGATCACTATGCCATATATGAGCCACAGGAACCGACAAGAGTTCGATGAAAGTCGCCACCGAGTAGTATCCAACTTTGATCATTGGAGTGACTCTGTGCGTGTACCTGACTAGCTTTTATTATCATTATGGGCCCTGGACTTGTCCACGATGCCGAATCCCAGGGACAACTTCATGCGGGAGTTGACGTGCAAACCCGCTTTGTTTCCTCCTCTCCCCTCCGCTCGGTGACATGTATGCCCCCCCTCCCTACCACTACAGAGACAGCTACGCATCGTCCGACTTCGAGTCGGTCCACTTCAAGCCGCCAAAACAAACTGCGGGTCCAGAATTCTATGATCGAAGCAATCTTTCTCGCAAGGTTGGCCTCGTGGGCGTTGGTCTTGCTGCACTTGTTGGCTGGTTCTGCATCGTTGGGGGCGTCTTGATATTTATATCCAAATCCACGATATCTTCCGGCATCGTGGTTATCCCTATTGCCAGTGGCACCGTAAAAGAGCTTCTTTCTCTGGCACTCAACCTGGTGGTCACTCTCTGTACAGAGGCCACTGGTTTTGCCCATGGGATTGCTCTGCGTTCTGCCTTGGCGTCCGAGAAGCGGCTACGCTTCAACACCAACCTTCGTCTGCTATCGGCCGCAAGCGGTTTTTTTAACCCGAACGGCACGTTGTGGAATATCATAATGGCGATCCTGTTGATCGTGTCCTACAGCTCAAGTTTGCTGGTTGCCCTATCGGTCAACATGGTCTCATCAAGTGGTTCTGACGACACTCAATTCGCCGTCTGCGTCAGCGAAGTCCCGCTCATCGTTTTAGGCGCCGCCCTTCTGTCACAATCGGTTGTCGTACTCGTCTGCGTGCGGGCTGCTGATATCTTGACATGGAGCTCTTCGGATTTCGATTTGACCGCTGCCCTCGTCCATCATGCTCAGATTATTCCAGACCCGGGACGGTGCATGCGCAGCGTTTGTGACAGTAACCAACGTGGGCCTGTGACCCCGTCCCCAAAACAGCCGTCCGCGTGGCGCGCACACCCGAGCATTAGAAAGGTCGTCTTGACACTCTGGTTGCTCGTGGCCGTCTGTATTGCCTGGGGCCTCGTCATCACTTATCTCTCCGACCACAGCATATCTCATGCCATCCAATCCTGGTCGTTTTTGCCGCGGTTACAGTCTAACGTCGTCGCGTACTCCATTCCTCTCACGCGCACGGGCGGCGTGTATGGGTATTGGGTGTTGTACTACGTCAGCATGGCGGCGATACAGGGGCCGTTGACGTTAGCGCTCCATTGTTCCGAACTCGTCGTCAACGTCATCCGGGACGAGCGAATGTGGAGGAAGGCAACGTCGAAGGAGGGCACTACGATTTCATCGCATCCGCTGGCTCCCGTCTTTGGGAGTCCCTTAAACTTTGGTTTGCTTTTGGCGAAGCCACTGCTGCGTAAGTCGCATGGTTGCCTTACTGCATTTTTTATCCGTCTTTTTTGAACGTAATCTATATAGATTGGATGCTTGGCCTCGCCATCAGTTTGGCTGGGACGGCGGAAGACGGTTTGCTGACAGCCATCGCTGTGAGCATGTGGCCGTTCCAGGTGAGCGCCATTTCCGGCTTGTTGTACCCTTCACTCAAGGTTCTCTAGATCCTCAATTACGCTGCCGCGCTTCTGGTCGTGTCGCTCATATTCACGACCATCGTTTTTCTCCGACCAAAAGGGCCTCAGCCCGCTGCATATGGACACATCCAGACGCTTGCAAATTTGATAGACGAGTGGTCACCCACAATGTGGTGGGGGCATAAAGACAGCGGGTTTCACTTCCGTCACGCCGGTAAGTGGCTTTTCCCGTGTCGGAGGTTCGTTCGTGCCTGCCGACACTGATTCATGACTAGGCACGAGCGACCATCGTCTGCCAGAGGTGGATATGCACGCGTTGTACGCGTGATCATGTGTGAACCATATACATTGGCCTCTGATAGTTGTTGGAATTTTTGATTTGTTCACGTTTTTATACGATTGCATCGTACATCAAAGACATTGTCTACACGCACTGTATTTACCCTGTCTAGTGAGGTAGTTAGCGGCTCATGGGATCTTTCAAGGGAGTTGAATATGACTGGTCATTGAGATGTGAGGGCACATATGCACTAGCAATACTTATTGCCAGATGAAGCCTAGCCACAGTCTCAAACCTACTCTTGACGCCGCATACTTGGTCGACCGCTTCGGCCGCTTCCTCGAACGCGTGTTTTGAGTGCGTGATTGCTAAGTAGGATAGGGGTTGCCACCCAACATTAATCTTTGTGCACTTGAGCTAAATAGGTCGCTCAAGCGTGGGAAGAAGGGAAGAAGCTTACTTACCTTCCAGTTTGAGCAGAATTTTATCTGCAAACATTTGGAATGAGCGAGGAGGTCCTTGCAAGTTGCAAGCTTGAGCAGCCTAGCGGCTAGCCTGTGCCGCTCTTCTACACGCATTTCCTCCGGCCCCATCGCCCCATCCCACAGGGTTTAGGCTTCCGCTGAGGTGTTACTAAGGTCATGCTTAAGTACGTGATCCTCCTCAGTATGTCACTCTTTCAATCATGAATGGCAGTACATGCTGCGTCCGAGAACAACTTAGACACGAGTCGTCAGTACTTCAGTATTCCGTCCATGATGCAGGTTAAATCGATCACTAGGAATCAGTGCCTGCCTTAGATTCTACAAACCCTGACCTCAGACTTCCCGCAGGATATATAGTTCCACATAACTCTGCAAACGGAAGGTTACCGACGTGCCGGTCCCAGGATACTTAGGTTGGTCACCGGTCACCAGTCTAGGTCGGTCTACTTAGAAAAGGCAAGCCGCTGGCCCAACTTGAAACTGGTACAATTCGCTGTGGCGCAAGGGGGCTGGGTCACCCGTTCAGTCATCGATCAAGTAAAAATGTTGGCACTAGTACGTACGGCAAACTTCCATTTTCTGAAAAGAGAATTTAATTATCCATGACGAGCCCTGCTGCACAATGCATGGTACAAGGGATTCGGCCGTGATCGAATCCCAGACAACCTCATTAATATTGCTGGGCATACATGAGTTGACGCCCAAACCCACTTTTCTTTCTCTCCAGTTCCTTTTCCTCAGTGACATGTTTCCACCCACCTCTGATTGCTTCAGAGACAACCAGACAACAAGCGACTTTGAGTCGGCCCACTTCCGGACGCCAAAACAAATTGTTGGCGCCGAATTTTATGACAGAAGCAATTTTTCTCGCAACGTCGGCCTTCTGGGTCTTGGTCTTACTGCACTCGTCGGCGGGCTCTGCATCGGTTGGGGTTTTATAATGTTTGCATTCAATTCCTCCGGCATCGTGGTGGCCTCTCTTGGCAACGGCATTGAGAAGGAGGTTCTTTCTCTAGCACTCAACATGGTAGTCTCAGCCTGTACGGAGGCCGCCGGTTTTGTTCATGGGATTGCTTTGCGCTCTGCCTTGGCGTCGGAGAAGCGACTACGCTTCAATACCAACCTTCGCCTGTTATCAGCTGCGAGTGGTTGGTTTAACCCGAACAGCACGTTGTTGAATATCGTCATGGCGACTCTTTTGATACTATCCTACAACTCCAGTTTTCTGCTCTGTCTGGCAGCGGATTCTGGTTCTGACGACTCGGACCTTGTCGTAGTCAGCGCACTCGCGCTCATCGTTTTAGGTGTCGCCCTCCTGTTACAAGCCGTCATCGCCTTCGCTTGCGTTTGGGCTGCTTGGACCAAAATCTTGACATGGAGCTCCTCCCCTTTTGATTTAACCGCCGCCCTCATTCATCATACTCAGATCACTCCAGTTTCGGGACGGTGTATGCTGAGCATTTGCGATGACGTGTCGCTCTGCCCTATGACCCCGTCCCCAATACAGCCGTCTGCGTGGCGCGCACACTCGAACATTAAAAAGGTCGTTATGACGCTCTGGGCACTCGTTGTCGTCTGCGTTGCCTGGGGCCTCGTCGTCGCGTATGTCTTCGACGGGGACATAGCTCATATGTACAAATCGTGGTCGTTCTTCCCGCGGTTCACGTTCAATATCCTCATGTTATACATTCCCGTCGCTCACTCGGCTGGTGTGTATCTGAATTGGGCTTTCTTGTACGCCATCATAGCGGCGACACAAGGGCCGTTGACGCTGGCGCTCCATTGTTCCGAACTGGTCGTCAACGTCGTTCGGGACGAGCGAATGTGGAGGAAGGCGATGACAAAAAAGGGTACCACGATTGCGTCGAATCCGCTCGCTCCCGTCTTTGGGAGCCCTCTGAACTTTGGTTTACTTTTGGCAAAGCCACTGCTGCGTGAGTCACATCGATGCTTCACTGCATTTTATTTCCATTGTTTGAACACGACCCTAGATTGGATGTTCGGGCTCGCCGTCGGTCTTCAGTTTCAGGGCCTGGAGGCAGAAGAAAATTTGTTGGGGTATATCAGACTGACCATGTTTCCGCCGCAGGTCAGCACCATCTTCTGGCACACACTCGTTGTCCTTTTTGCTCATGATTTTTAGATTATAAATTACGCTGTCGCCCTCTTGATTGTCTCGCTCATATGCACAACCGTCGTTTTTCTCCGGCCAAAAGGGCCTCAACCCGCTGCGTATGGACACGTACAGACGCTTGCAAATTTGATAGACGAGTTTCCGTCCTCCGGCATAATGTGGTGGGGTGATAAAGGATGCAAAAGTGCCATCCGTCACGCTGGTGAGTGGCGTTTCCCGTGTCGGAGGCTTTCCAACGCCGATTCATGACTAGGAACGAGTGAGCATCGTCTCCCAGAAGTAGACATGAACGCGTTGTATGCCTAATCGTGTACACGCGAGCGGTGCTGTGCTTTTTGGATGGATTTTCATTCGGCTACATTTTTTCTGCGATACGTGGTACATCATTGTCGTTGTCTATACAAGCACTGTCATTAACTTGTCTGGTACAAGTAGTTGGCGGGTCATCGAAATCTTGGTAATTGTTTTGTTTTGTTTAAATGACTATATCAGTGTTGGCCGAGCTGTTGGATGTTCTTGTGTCCCCAAAGTCATGTAGAAGGTGTCTGGACCGCTTCGTGCCTCATCGATCATTTTTTCTACCCTGTGGTATTCGTTTCCTCGAGAGGCGTGCTCGGAAATATTTGCAGTAGATTCGTCCACGTCGGAGATAGCCAGAGTAGTTCAACGTCCGCGACACACATCAAAAGGGAGGATCGGTGAACTCGCAGGCGGCTATTCTCACCAAATGACAAACCTCCACTTCGTGGGAGTCGGGGAATCCTGTGCACACCAAAGTTCCGGTTTGAAGTGATCACGACATCATGATCAGACAGTTTCAGAATTTCAACACTACTTATCTGCGCAAATAGTATGAAGGCTGGTAGTCAATCATTTAATCACTCATCCCAATGTTCTGGGTTTAATATGTACTTGTCACCTTCCATTCTTCAGGCTCAAAGTTGACATGGACCACGATGCTATGCACCAGTACGTGACCTTTTCAGCACTGTTCTTCCTTCAGGTACTCATCATCATGGCCCAAGCAGACCTTGGAAGTCTAATCATCGTCCATGAATGGCACAAACAGGACGCGTAGCGACAAATGATGTAAACTCGGCCATCAGTATCTGTCCGTGATGCAGGTTGGTTCGATTATGTACTGGGAGCCAGACAACGAGCAACTTCGATTCGGTCCACTTTGAGCCGCTAGAACGAACTGCGGGTCGGCCTTGTGGGTGTAGGGTTTGCCGCACTCGTTGGCGGGATCTGCATCATTGGGGGCTTAGGGATATTTGCATCCAAATCCACAATATCCTTCGGCATCGCTCTCTTGCCAGTGGCACACAGAAAGAGTTTCTTTCTCTGGCACTCAACCTGGTGGTCACTGCCTGTACGGAGGCCACCGGTTTTGTACATGGGATTGCCCTGCGCTCTGCACTGGTATCCCGGAAACGACTACGCTTCAACACCAATTTTCGCCTGCTATCAGCTGCGAACGGTTGGTTAAACCCGAACAGCAAGCTGTGGAACGTTGTGATGGCGATTCTGTTGATCGTGTCCTACAGCTCCAGTTCTCTGGTCGCTCTATGGGTCGTCATGGACTCGTCGAGCGATGCCACCGACGCTCAAGTCGACGTCTGCGTCAGCGAAGTCCCGCTTATCGTCTTGGGCGCCGCTCTTCTCTTACAAGCGGTCGTCGCTCTTGCCTGCTTTTGGGCCTCTGACATCTTGACGTGGAGCTCCTCGTCTTTTGATTTAACCGCCGCCCTCGTCCATCATGATCAGGTCATTCCTCGGCCGGGGAGTGTATACGCGGCATTGCGATGAATCGCCACCAGGGCCAGTGGTTCTGTCCGCAAGACAGCCGTCTGCGTGGCGCGCGCACATCCGAATGTTAGAAAGGTCGTCAAGGCTCTCTGGGTGCTCGTAGTCGCCTGCGTTGCCTGTGCCCTCATTGTGTCCGATCACCGCATATCTAAGGCTGTGCAATCGTGGTCGTTCTTACCGCGATTACAGTCCCACGTCGTCGCGTTTTCCATTCCTCTAACGCGCCCGTGTGTCGTGTATGCGTATTGGGGTGTCGCACTACGTTAGCATGGCGGCGATACAGGGACCGTTGACGCTGGCGCTCCATAGCTCATTGTCAATGTCATCCGGGACGAGCGAGTGTGGAAGATGGCGGCGACGGAAAGGGGTGCTACGATTTCACTGAATCCGCTGGATTCCGTCTTTGGGAGCCCAAGTACTGAACATCGCATTGCTCGTGGCCAAGCCTTTGCTGCGTAAGTCGCACGGATACTTTACTGTTTTTTATTTGTCTTGTTTGAACATGATCGTAGATTGGATACTTGGCCTCGCCATCGGTTCATCCGCGATGGCGAAAGACGATTACTGACGGCCATCGCTGTGACCATGTGGCTGACCCAGGTTGGGCCGTCTTCTAGGACACCCTTTTTCCCCCTTCACTCATGGTTCCTTAGATTCTCAATTATGCTGGGGCGCTTCTGATTGTCTCGCTCATATTCACGACCAGCCAAAAGGTTCTCAGCCGGCCGCGTATGGACACATTCGGACGCTAGCAAATTTGATAGACGAGTGGTCGCCCACGATGTGGTGGGGGGATAAAGAAGGCGGGTTACCATTCCGTCATGCCGGTGAGTGGCGTTCCCCGTGTCGAAGGTTCGTTCACACTTGGCGATGCTGATTCATGGCCAGGAACGAACGACCATCGTCTCCCGGAAATAGACATGAACGCGCCGTACGCCTGATTACAGGCGGACCACGTAGGCTCCGAAGGTGTGTTCTTTATTGGGCATAGTTTTATTTTTATTCGTTCATGTTTTTTCTGCGGTTGGGACGGCACATCGGTGTTATTATCTA
>JBBPPI010000172.1:0-25390 GCA_038091915.1 Leccinum griseonigrum | reverse complement strand
TCCTACAGAAGCGTCACGATCCGTCCCAGGTCCTCGTTGACAACGCCGGCCGCTCCAAGTTCGCAGAGATCAAGAAGTGGCACGCAGCTCGACGACAAGACGAGTAAAAAGATGCAAGAATTTCCTCTGTCTTCACCGGCGAACTGTCCTCCTTTCCACGCCGGGGGGCCATCGCCCTCGCCGAATGCTATGGTGGGTGAGTCCCGCTTGTGCATATCCTATACTATCTACATAACTTGCTACAGACGCGTCACGACCCAACCGTCACCGTGCTCCAAGGCGTCCTACGTCGTCCTCGGTGACAACGCCGGCCCCTCCAAGCTCGCCGAGATCAAGAAGCACGCAGACAAGACGTGGAAGATGATCGAGACTTCGTTGTGTCTTCACCAGCGAACTTTCCTCCTTTGCGCGCGACGAGGCCATCGACCTAGCCAAACGCTATGGTAGGTGAGTCCCGCTGGTGCAATATCCTATACTATATACATAACCTCGTACTGACGCGTCACGATGCAACCATCACCGTCCTCCAAGACGTCATAGGCCGTCCTCAGTGACAACGCCGGCCCGTCCACCCTCGCCGCGATCAAAGTTCCTCGCACTCACTAGGTCGTGTGTTGGACCTGGTGTGCTGGGGTGCAAGCACCTCGACGCCAAGACGTGGAAGATGACGGAGACTTTCCTCTGTCTTCAGCGGTGAACTTTCCTCCTTTTCATGCGACCAGGTCATCGAGCTCGCCAAATGCTATGGTGGGTGAGTCCCGCTCTTGCAATATTATATACTATATACATCACTTCCTACAGACGCGTCGCGATCAAACCGTCACCGTCCTCGAAGACGTCCTACGTCGTCCTCGGTGACAACCCCAGCCCCTCCAAGCTTGCCCCGATCAAGAAGCACCAGCTCGACGAGAAGACGTAGAAGACAATGGAGACTTTCCTCTGTCTTCACCGTCGAACTTTCGTCCTTTGCACGCGACGAGGCCATCGACCTAGCCAAACGCCAAGGTGGGTGAGTCCTGCTCGTGCAATATCCTATACTACATACATAACCTCCTACAGACGCGTCGCAATCCAACCGTCACCGTCCTCGAAGACGTCTTACGCCCTCCTCGGTAACAACGCTGGCCCGTCACGGTCCAAACTCGCCGTGATCAAGAAGCACGCACCTTGAGGATAAGACATGGAACACAATGGACACTTTCCTGCGTCTTCACCGGCGAACTTTCCTCCTTTTCACCCAACGAAGCCATCGACTTCGCCAAACGCTAAGGTGAGTGAGTCCCGCTCGTGCAATATCCTATTCCATGTCGCTCAGCCGAATCTTCGTGATGGCGAGAGAGGACCCCACGTTGGTATGAACCATTGTGGGTGCCGCATGACGGCGTATAAGTGCCGGTGGATACTCCGAAAGGGTCCCTCCTGCCCGATTGACCTGTGGGAATCCCCTCCACCTTCCTTTCCCCTCCACCGCCATCTACGAGCAGGAAGATTCCCTCCTCACCACTCGTTATTTACCCACATCGCAACCAATCTATCCGGGGTCGTGCCCTCACAGGCCACTAGCGCCTCTGTGACTTGGCCAACTCCCTCGATAGGGCTTAAGATTGGTAGCTGGAACCCTAGACGGGATGGGCAGCGGTAGGGGTAGCGAAACCCCCTGACGAGAGCTTTCGCAGGCTCGAAACCGCTACTATCCCGCTCCCTTATCTGCACCTACTCGTACTGTAGACCGTACCCTCGTTCGACCCTAACTATATACACAACCTTCTACAGACGCGCCCCGATTCAACCGTCACCGTCCACGCCGTCCTCGGTGACAACCTCGGCCCGTCGAAGCTCGTCCCGATCAAGAAGCACGCAGCTTGACGACAAGGCGTGGAAGACGATGGACACTTTCCTCTGTCCTCACCGGCGAAATTTCCTCCTTTTCACCCGAAGAAGCCATCGACCTCGCCGAATGCTATGGTGGGTGAGTCCCGCTCGTGCAATCTCCTATACTACATAACCTCCTACAGACGTGTCACGATCCAACCGTCGCCGTCCTCCAAGACGTCCTACGTCGTTTTCGGTGACAACCCCGGCCCGTCCAAGCTTGCCGCGATCAAGAACCACAGATGCTATGGTGTGTGAGTCCCGCTGGTGCAATATCCTATACAATATACATACATAACCTCCTGCAGACGCGCCACGATCTAACCGTCACCGTCCTTGAAGACGTCCTACGTCGTCCTCGGTGACAACGCCAGCCCGTCGAAGCTCGCCCCGATTAAGAAGCACCAGCTCGACGAGAAGACGCAGAAGACGATGGACACTTTCCTCTGTCTTCACCGGTGAACTTTCCTCCTTTTCACGCGACGAGGCCATCGACCTCGCCAAACGCCATGGTGGGTGAGTCCTGCTCGTGCAATATCCTACACTACAATAACCTCCTACAGAGGCAACTGTCACCGTCCTCCAAGACGTCCTATGCCGTCCTTGGTGACAACCCCGTTCGTCAACCTCGCCTTGATCAAGAAGCACGGACTGAGGACACTGGACAATGTCGTGTTCCTCGCGCTCACTGGGATGCGTGTGGGATCTGGTGTGCCGGGGTGCACGCAGCTCTACGACAAAACGTGGAAGATGATGGAGACTTTCCTCTGTCTTCACCGGCGAACTGTCCTCCTTTTCACTCGCGAGGCCATCGACCTCACCAAACGCTATGGTGGGTGAGTCCCGCTCGTGCAATATCTTATACTACATATATAACCTCCTACAGACACGTCGCGATCCAACCGTCACCGTGCTCCAAGACGTCCTACGCCGTCCTGGGTGACAACGCCGGTCCTTCGAAGCTCGCCGCGATCAAGAACGGACTGAGGACGTTGGACAAGGATGTGTTCGTCGCGCTCATTGAGACGTGTGTGTGACCTGGTGGACCGGGGTGCACGCGACGAGGCCATCGACCTCGCCCAGATGCTATGGTGGGTGAGTCCCGCTCGTGCAATATCCTATACTATATATATAACCGACTACAGACGCGTCACGATCCAAGCGTCACCGTCCTCCAAGCCTTCCTACGTCGCCCTCGGTGACAACCCCGGCCCGTCCAAGCTCGCCCCGATCAAGAAGCACGCAGTTCGACGGCAAAACGTGGAAGACGATGGACACTTTCCTCTGTCTTCACCCGCGAACTTTCCTCCTTTTCACCCGACGAGTCCATCGACCTCGCCAAACGCTATAGTGGGTATGTCCCACTTGTGTGATATCCTATAACACATAACCTCCTACAGACGCGTCACGATCCAAGCGTCACCGTCCTCCAAGACGTCCTACGTCGTCCTCAGTGACAATGCCGGCCCGTCCAAGCTCGCCGCGATCAAGAACCAAGCAGCTCGACCACAAGACGTGGAAGAAGATGGAGACTTTCCTCTGTCTTCACCGGCGCAATTTCCTCCTTTTCACGCGACCAGGCCATCGACGTCGCCAAATGCTATGGCGAGTGAATTCCGCTTGTGCAATATCCTATACTACATACACAACCTCCTGCAGACGCGTCACGATCTAACCGTCACCGTCCTCCAAGCCGTCCTACGCCATCCTCGGTGACAACGCCGGCCCGTCTAAGCTCGCCGCGATCAAGAACCAAGCAGCTCGACGACAAGACGTGGAAGAAGATGGAGACTTTCCTCTGTCTTCACCGGCGCAATTTCCTCCTTTTCACGCGACCAGGCCATCGACGTCGCCAAATGCTATGGCGGGTGAGTTCCGCCCGTGCAATATCCTATACTACATACATAACTTCCTGCAGACGCGTCATGATCTAACCGTCACCGTTCTCCAAGCCGTCCTACGCCATCCTCGGTGACAACGCCGGCCCGTCCCAGCTTGCCGCGATCAAGATGCACGCAGCTCGACGACAAGACGTCGAAGTAGATGGAGAAGTCGGAGGTGGATGCGATCAGGGAGGCTTCTACGGCACTCGAGCAGCGGGAGAGGGATGCCGCGGGTTCCAGCAAGGGAAAGGAAATGGGGATGGGAATAGGAATGGCAGTCTGGGGATGCCGGGAGGTGCGCTTTTTGTTTTCGGTCGTGTCGTCGTTGCGTCTCTCTCTTTGCGTCTGATGCGACAGTCACAGCATCCGCGCGAGACCGTATCCGACGTCGCAGCTGTGGACGACGCGATGAAGGAAATTTTGCGGGAACAAGGGTCACGTAGAGAAGCTACAGAAATGGCTACATGACTTGTACGTTGTTGTTCTCCCTCCCACCGTCCGTCCCTCATCCTTGCGGCCCCCGCTCGATCCGCGCGTCATTCAGGCCATTGAGCTTAAAGTTGGACTTCAAGAAGCCTGGCAAGAACTGGATGAACGTCTTTCGTGCCGTCCTCATATCTGGACCTCCGGGCATCGGCAAGACGACGAGCGCTCGCTTGTGTGCGAAGCTCGAGGGGCTTACGCTCCTCGCGCTCAATGCGAGCGACACGACTCGGAGGAGCAAGAAACTCGTCGCGGTGAGTACCTAGTAGAACTCGAGGAGCATGTCGTTGCGTCATCTCCCTGCTCTCTAGAATGGGATGAATATCAATAATACGCCGTTGGATGGCTGGATGGGCGTGAACCAAGTACGCGTCCTCCGGTCGTGTTCGTAGTCGTTGCACGGGGAGCTAAACTTGGGTTCCCAGGCAGAGAATGCGCTCGGTGTCACCATCATTGACAAGATTTGCGTCATCATGGACGAGGTCGACGGCATATCCGCGGGTGACAGGGGAGGCGTCGGTACTCTGAACGCGTTGATCAAGAAGACAAAGGTGTGTGCTGTCATGAAGGCCAGAGAGCACCGACTCACGCCCCCCGGGCCGTATTGATGTCTAGATTCCAGTCATCATATGCATAGCCAACGATTCTGGAGCTCTCAAATTGAAGTCCCTCAAGAGCAACGCGTTTGATCTTCCGTTTAGGAGGTATGTCGCACAAAACGGCCTTGCTCTTGTCGCCGATTTATGCGTGGATTTAGACCTGAAGCGAGTGCTATTCGTTACTGTATTCCCAGCATCCTATACAAGTATGTCTCTGTGTATTCGCTCGAGGTGATGCCATATCTGACATTGCCTTGTTTAAGGGGAAGATGAAAATACCGACCAACGTCGTAGACCAGCTCATCACCGGAGTATAGTCTGACATTCGACAAGTGTTGAATATGCTTTCGACTTGGCGGCTATCTAGCGATACCATGACTTTGATGAAAGTAAGGAGCTGTGCATTCCCAGTGGTTTTTGGCGATGCTCTAGGTTGAAATGTGTTGCAGAACAAAGATGAACGAGAAATCCACCATCATGACACCTTTTGGCGTCACGAGCAAGATCCTTGGGCCTTACCTCTTCTCTTGCACGACGAGAGAGACAAGATGGAGCTGTACTCTCATGATTGCTCATTCGTTCAGGTGGGTTTGGAACAAGGTCCTAGAGACGTCGTTGGCCCAACATAAAGTCTTTTTCATTGCTAATGCCGAACGATCTCAAGATGGCTCGAAACAATGGAAGCTGGCTCATCAGCTCGGCGAGGTGCAGATCCACATGCGACTCAAGGTGTCGGGCGACAAGACGGAGATACGGCAGTCCTATATTCATGTGTCATTCCCTTGGATCATGAAGCCGTTGGTAGACGAGGGTTCGGTGGGTTCCTTGATCGGTTTCAAACTTGTTGCATGAATTTGACAATTGTACAACTTCAGTCGGCGGTCGACGAGATCATTGAGCGCATTATCTCTCGCGCGAGGACTGGGATACGATCGTCGAACTAGGGGTCGACCAAAACAAGGACGAGATGGTGTTGAAGAAAATTCCAGCGCCGACCAAGACGTCGTTTACGAAACAGTGCGCTCCTTTGATGCGTTTCTCGGTTTGCTGATGCGCTAACCACGGTACGACGAATGTAGGTACAATGCAAAGGAACATCCTATACTGTTTCATAAAGCGGCGGATCTGGGAAATGTGTCGAAGAAACTGGCGGCTGGACCTGTGCCTGATCTCGAGGAGGCGTTTGATGTACGTGTTCTGCTTCGTTTCGTCGCAGTCGTTGAAGCGGCCCCCCACAGGACGACGACGAGTCGGGCAAAAAGGCGGACGAGGACGACGACATTAGTGCAGACAAGCTCACATCTGTCGGCCAACCGAAACCGAAGGTGAGCGAACACGATGACGTCGGTGTTGATGTGGTCGAGCAAGCAGCCTGGCAGGGGCAGGGTGAAGGACAAGTAGTGATGCCGTTGTCCGTTGGTTGCGCTGAGGTTCCTCAGGTTCCCCGCGCGCAGGTCTCGGTTTCGTTTCATTGTTGTTTACATACATGCGTGGGTCGTGGTCGTCGGTTCCGAGCTGACAACTTGAAGTTGTCCGTGCAGTCGCTACTGGAGAGATACAACCCGCTGATCGACCTCACGGCGGACGAGAGAATAGAGGCTACCGCGCGGAGGGTGGGGCTGAACATGCCTCTTAAAGCCTGTGACTCGAGATGACTAGTAGTATAAATATATGTACGTCGGGGATAATCGATAATGAGTGAACTACTCGTTGTTTGATTAGTGTCCGGCCGGACTAGGCCAAAGTTTAGCTGCTTTGACACTTCTCGCAGTGCACCCACGACATGTGGCTGCATTTCGTTTCGCACGGTGCCTGATACTTGCATAATTATGTACCACTATCACTGGCAACACGGTTGTGCGCACTGCGCACCCCCCCGATGCCGATCGATGACGTTCAAGACCTGAAGAGGCCGAAGCTGCCCAAGTATGCGTACAATTGCTGGTCGGAGAGTCTGAACGGCAGTTCTGTCATGGTCACGTCGCATTAGATGCAGAGTTCTTCCCTGGTTCTGGGTACGTCGGGTCCATTTATTTTTCAGCTTGACGCTTAGACCTTACTGATGATGGTGCCATGCAGTACGGTCGATGGAGGAAAAGTGAACCAGTTTGAAGCAACAGTATGTTGGTCGTCTGTCTCTGCCATGCTACAGTTTATCAGAGTCTTGTACGTTATCGTTCGACAACCTGGTTCAACCCCGGGCCGTCTTTCCTCTGCCTTGGCTGCACTGACGACTGGAGTGAAGGAATCAGACGTGCTTCTCGCTGCGTAGGTTTTAGATGAATCTGGGACTCTGCCGACCAACTGCCGTGCCGCTGCTCGTGGCACGCCGTTCATAGCATCGCGCGAGCAGCTTGTTTTCCTTTTCCCTTCCCGCCAACGGATTACACCGGAAGACCACTCCCACTGGCCCGTACTACCCTATCGTCGACCTGGATCCTCGATAAGGGCGAAACCCTATCGCTCCTCGTCCAAAGGCGGTCGTTTCCGTCGCCCCCAGCACACCTCCGATCTCTAAAGGACTCTTCATCGATCTTGTTTTCACTGACGATGGGACGAAGAAAGCCACGGCAACAATCAATCGAACAAATTGAAGGTTGGAAAAAGGTATGTGACCTACTATTTCTGATGTATCTGTCGGTCTTATCCAATTCTTGAGATAATCTAGGTCACGGACGCCATCCATGCCAGGGGGTCGTACATTTTCATCAAGCTCTGGGCGCTGGGTCGCGCTGCAGATCGTTGGCGGCGAGTGCGATTCCGATCTATGCAGATACAGACGTCCTTGAGAGGCAGGAGCCGCCCTCACCGTACGTGTCTGCGTCGGCCGTCGCGTTGACCGAGGACGAGATCAAAGAGCACATCAATGCATACGCGGTGTGGAGATACACGGCGCAGACGGTTATACCATAGCCCTCTGGGCACCCCTGGACCCAAGACGGGACTCTTCCCTCGACGATCTGGATTTCGTCGTCGGAATCAGGTTCTTCTTTATGCCCTGCCAGTGCGCCAGACCTCGCTGCGCATCCGCTTGTTCGGGCCACACTCTCAGCTTCTGTGATGTCTCTCAACTGTCGTCGTCAACATCCCGACCTAATCACCACCAATTGATGCTCGGTAATCCTGGAAGGAAGTCGACTCAACACAGTTCCAACCATGCGCAGGGAACAATCGTTACGGAAAGTGCAAGCAATCACCGGCACTGCCTTTTCGGATTGCATGCATAGGGCCATGCGGTGGACGACTCGATGTGACGTGTATAACTTTTACCTTCTTGCTCCCGGTGCCTCCGCCCATACGGATATCCCAGGGGTTCTCCCAGGTTCTCATTTTCTTCTGTCTGCAAGTGGTTGTTCCGTTGGACCAAGCACGAGCACTGCACTGTGATGGCCAGTGTATCACTCGCAGGCCACAGTGGTTCTCTCGTCAAGGACAGTCAAGGATGCGGTCAATTTGATATTCGCTCATGTCACTGCATCGGATCCTATCGATTAAGCCAATGTGACCAAGGCCGAGGCTCGTCGGTATGGCTAACTTCTTGTTGATCTCGACTTGGATAATGTGATTGTCGAACATGCATGTATTTCATCTTGTTTGGCGAAGCCTTGCGAGTGTTTTTCTGCACCTTTGCTTGTCCTACCCGGTTCATGGTCGAGGAGAAGGTCCGGTAACACGGCAACAAAACTCCCCTGATCTCTGTGCCACACTCGACGACGGACCCAGCGGGTCGTGACCTTTACTGATGATGGTGCCATGCAGTACGGTCGATGGAGGGAAAGTGAACCACTTTGAAGCAACAGTATGTTGGTCGTCTGTCTCTGCCATGCTGCAGTTTATCAGAGTCTTGTATGTTATCGTTCGACAACCTGGTTCAACCCTGGGCCATCTTTCCTCTGCATTGGCTGCACTGACGACTGGAGTGAAGGAATCAGACATGCCTCTTGCTGCGTAGGTTCTAGATGAATCTGGGACTCTGCTGACCAACTGCCGTGCCGCTGCTCGTGGCACGCCGTTCATAGCATCGCGTCGCGTGAGCAATATGCATCAATGATGCAGTGGTCACTATGGTTATGTAGAAACTACAGGAGAAGCCAACTTGATATCTTTGTAAATTTCCTGTGCATACTGCTATGATTGGTGAATGAAATGACTGTTAGGCAGGCCATCATTGATTCATGACCATGGGTTGTCCCTTGCTGATAAGACCTGATAAACTCTGATAAGCTTGTCACATGTCTGCTAATGTAGAGATGTCCTGTTCAATCCCAAATCATCCTGCTATTGTCAAGATAATGGTTAATCTTCCTTTGATTCACTGACCCTTTCCTCTCAGACCTCTATCTTGCTGGTAATTCATCAGTAATTATTGACAAAGTTTGGCAAGGGCTGATATATACATGTCAAGCTGACAATCATCTTACCATTGTTATCTGCACTTTCCTGTATCCCTGATATGATCAGTAATGAAATTACTGTCAGGCAGACTGCCATGACCTTGGGTTCAATACTGTCCCTTGCTAACAAGACATGACAAACTGGTCACATGCCTGCTGATGTTGAGATGTCCTGTTCAATCCCAAATCATCCTGCTATTGTCAAGATAATGGTTAATCTTCCTTTGATTCACTGACCCTTTCTTCTCAGACCTCTATCTTGCTGGTAATTCATCAGTAATTATTGACAAAGTTTGGCAAGGGCTGATATATACATGTCAAGCTGATAATAGTCTTACCATTGTTATCTGCACTTTCCTGTATCCCTGATATGATCAGTGATGAAATTACTGTCAGGCAGACTGCCATGACCTTGGGTTCAATACTGTCCCTTGCTAACAAGACATGACAAACTAATTAAATGTCTGCCAGTGCAGAGATGACCTGTTCAATTCCAAATAATCCTGCTATCGTCAAGATAATGATTAATCTTCCTTTGATTCACTGACCCTTTCTTCTCAGACCTCTATCT
This sequence comes from Leccinum griseonigrum, assembly GCA_038091915.1. Taxonomy (NCBI): domain Eukaryota; kingdom Fungi; phylum Basidiomycota; class Agaricomycetes; order Boletales; family Boletaceae; genus Leccinum; species Leccinum griseonigrum. The sequence goes on along the minus strand of JBBPPI010000172.1, from coordinate 15,588 downwards.
TACTGGTAATCAATTAGTAATTACTGACAAACTTTCACAAGGGCTGGCACATATATGCCAGGCTGACAATAGTCTTACCATTTTCATCTGGCTATATCTGCACCTCCCTGTTTCCCTGATGCAGGCGGGACACAACGTATGCGTATGTTGCCTTCGTTGGGTCTGCTGCGCTTTCAACGCCTGGGTCGTATGCAAGAGCCACGCCCCGCCGGGACCTCCGGGCAGTGTTGTACCACCTCGCGGTCCATATGCGCGCGCGACGCCGCTCCCTGGTGCTATCGGTCCCGCTGGCTTTGCGCAGCATTCGGGTCAGTATGCCCCTCTGTCGAGTCAAGTGAATATACCGGTGCAGCAGCAGCAACAACCTGGGCCGTACGCCCCGCCTCGCTCAGCTCCCATACTGGGACTTGGGTCGTATACCTCATCTCCACGAACTTGGCTTTGGCAGCAACAATCAGTCACTTGCTTCTCTGGAACCGCGATGACCTGCACGGGGCGTGGAACTGGTTGTCTCCCTCCAACCTCGCCAGAAAGTGGTAAGAATTTAGATGGGAGAATGTGAACTGTAGCTTCTGGAATGACGGTGGTATACGGCAAGAGTGCAAGCATGCTAATGATATTGACCTTCACTACGCTGAAATGCTCAAGGTGAACTACTTGCTTTCTGTAATTCTAATTTTGAATGCTAAATTTTTTCTTCCTTCAGTACCCTGAGGTCCAGCATAGCTGGTACTGGATGACATTTGTGGCATCGTTCATGATGGGTCTGGTCGTCATATACAAGAGTGACTCCACTTTGCCGTGGTGGGGCTATATCATTCATATCCATCATCTTCCTTGGAGTGTTGCAAGGTATAATGGGGATGAATCCTTCAGTCCGCATGTCTTAAGTTCAGATCAACATTCCATTCGCTTAAATCGGCTACGCTCATCTTGAATAGAAACCTTTCTACAGATGATTGCAGGATACTTGCACCCAGGAAAGTGTCTTTGTTTTCAGATATCGTTTCACAGGCTTGTTTGTTTCTCCATGTCCTCAAGGTCGGCCAGTGTATGTCTTCCGGAAATACAGTCAATAAAATATTGACGGATCTTATCAGATGCCAAGCTGCCTCCTCGTGCCTCCTTCACTGCACAGGTAGTCGGCATTCTCCTTGGCGCCATCTTGAATTATGGTAGAATATCGCCACCACTCTGCTCAGCATATATTCTTACGATTACCTCTAGTCATGATGAATTTTATCATTGACAACCAGCGGGATATTTTTCTTTCTGTTCATGGGACAAACATCTGGTCTGGTTAACAACCGCAGAACCCATTGCATGGGGTGGCCTCAGTCATGAACTGTTCTCCGTTGGTGGCAGGTGCTAGTGGGTTCCGCTGTCGTATCTAATCGGACTTGTTGCGCCAGTACCGCTCTAGATCGTTCATCGCTATTGGCCCTGGAGCTGACTATTTATATATACCTCTCATTTTGTAAGTGTCCAACGTCTCTTGACGGGCTAAGCCTCTTATCATCCTTTCATTTAGCATGCGGATCAGCTCCCTCGCCCAGGGCATTAATTCCTCCGTGTTATCGTACTTCGTGATCGCATTCGTTCTCCGAGTCAGTGGTGGGTCAGAACGCGCTACTCCCGCTGGTTCCAGAAATACAACTACCTCGTCGGAGCAGGTGCGTTCCTTTCCAGGATTTGAAATGAAAGCGCATCGCGATGGTGGAGATGGCTGCTTCTTTTTCTCTTGAAAACAAATAGTTCGACGTGGTTGACAAAATTCTGGGAGTGGTGGTTCGAACGAACGACTTCGCACCGTGCCCATTCATATAATCGGAATCCAGGACCGCCAAGTTCTAGCCTCTGTAACGGTACGTACTCTGTAACGGTACGTATGCCTTCAAGTTAGGCTGTGTTCGCTACTATAGGTTGTCCTTGTAGCGCCTCATCGCCCTCTTGAAATGTGCGGGAGCACTTCCAACAGAGGGTGGCGGCGATACATACTATTTGTCACTGCAATACGTGCCTGCGATCGCGTTGACTCATCCGGTGACCGAATTTTAAAGGGGGAAGAGGAATGCTTACTATGGCTAATACTATTTTCGTTCAATCGACATTGCATCTGCTTCTAATGACGTTGAGAACATTCTTCATGACCCTTGCAGAAGGTTTTAGATCAGTCAAGTCACGCAATGTTAGATGGCTACCGGTGAGGGCACGTCCGAGTCAATTATACCTTCTTGGGGGTAAGTTGCACGCGTAGAATATACCGTAGATGCACCCGTCACATTTTCGTCTGCTTCGCAGCAGATCCCATGCCACTGGGAAAACAACTGAGGCGTAACTTTAACTGAGCCTCGTTGCGACGCAACAACGTACCATTCAGATACGCTAAACCACGCAACGTTACCACTATATTACCGTGACTAGACTCGAGAAGAAACAATCACGATCGCACAATGTTGCGCCTATTCGATTTTGAGTAACTTGAATGTTCAAGGACGATGAATGCAATACGTGCCACCATTAACAAGTCGGCGGCAGCGCGAATTTCCCGAGGATAAGCTTCTACTTTGACGGCGATAGGACATTCGAGATCCCTGCCTCGGTCCTTGATATGGGACTGGTTTCAGTGGCATCGCTAGACGAGGAAGCGCATCGGATAGTGGCGATGAGTCGGAGTCGTGGTCTGGTTCGCAGGCCGAAGCGAATTCTCTGTCTCGAGCTGCACCCAATGCGGCCGCTCCTCCCTTGTATGCTGGACCTGTCGCCATAATGGATGACTATACCCGCGCATTGCAAGTCGTTGGAAGAACGCGATGAGCTGTTCACGTTCCCCGCGTGCACGGAGGATCTACTCGACAATCCGCGACCGTTTATCCGGACGTTGCGTTTCCGCACGAAGCGCACGGAGACATTGCTCATGGGCAGAGCCGGTGCGTGTATTTCCATCATCCTGACAAGAGTCTCGTCATTCGTCATACCCACGCACGCTCAGCAGCCCGCAAAGAGAACGATGGCGTTTCCTTACAAGCCCTTTAACCACCCTTCGTTCTCCTCCACCTTCTCTTTTCGCTCGAGCGATACATGCGCCCCCTCAGTGTCCGACATATTCGTCGCAGACCCGCGCAAGGGAAAGGGCTCCATCAGCTTATTCAGTGAGATCCCTATGAAAAAAACGCTCCCGTTCCAAGCTCGCATCTTCGGATTCGATCAACGACACCATGACATCCTTCTCCACCTTCACACAGAACCCTTCGCAGCTCTCCGTTAACACGTACATGTCCCCTTTCCACCACGAACCCGACCCTCCACCTCGTGTTCCACAGATTCCCTTCAGAAGGGAAAAGGAACGGACTCAAAAAAGATTTCGCCTCAACAAAGCCCCCCTGTACCCCCCAAAGTCGACGAACCTCTCCTCACAATCGACACCGATTTTTTCGCACATGGAGGACATCATCGACATGAACGCCATCTCCACCTCTTTTGGTACACGTCCCAGCACCTCCAGCCTCCCCACCCGTCCGAGTGCCTCATCCTCCAGCACTCTTTAACTCCCAGCCTCGACACACTCACCCCACCCTCTCCCTTCTCTTCCACCGTCTTCACAGAGCCCTTCACTCCCTCCTCCATCTCCCCGAAGCGCAGACATGGACACGAGTGCAAGATTTCCCCAAAGACTATCATGCCCGCGCTCAACCCAGATCCAACCCCCGAACAAGCAGCCGACCGCGAGTGGACCGCACCCGAGAGCTGGGCAATCGAAAAGGAGGGGACAGGCGCCGCAGCCGAAGGTGCAAACTACAGTTCAGACGAAAGTATACTCGGTAACAGCTCGCGCTCACCCGACGACTACTCTATCGCCACCGACATCGCCACTAAGAAACGCACACGCAGGAAAAAAAATTATCCCCACAAACCCTCCTCCTCCGCCAGCTCAAGCAAGTTCGTCCTCGTGCACATATATCGTGCCAACGGCTCGTATCACGTCGCGTCAATTCCCCCACAAGCAACCGTCGCAGGTCTCACCCCCTCCCTCAACACCCGAGTCGTGCGTGATAACGACAGAGAGACCCACAAACTCTATCTCAAGGAACGAGGAAGAGGTTACACCCTCCCATTTCTTGCATTTCCTTCATTTCCTTCTCAGAGCGCGTGCTGGCGCTGACCGAGCGGCCTGCTGCAATCACTCGTCGTCGTTTGGAACAAGCCGGATATGATCAGTTTGACAGCTTCGACTACCTTGCCGCTGAAGATACGACCTTTGTTCTCAAGTTCGTGTACAAAAGCTAGCTCCTCGGCCCAACAGTACGCCTCCCCACTACGTCCCTTGGTCTAGCGCTCATCCATTCCAGGCCGAAGATCTGAACATTGACAACTTTGAACGGGTAGATCTCACAGGGTGCGGTCTACCCACTATACCCATCATCTTTCACAGAAGTGCATCACCAATCGTACATCTTAATCTGTCTCAAAATCCCATGGTGGAGATACCCCTCGACTTCATGCAATTCTGTACCATCTTACGCGAACTTCGCCTCTCGAACATGGCCATGAAGAAAGTGCCACAGAGAGTTCGACACTCGGCAAGTTTACATCGTCTCGTTCTCTCTTGTAACCGTATAGTGGACCTTGATGACGCCGCACTCAACCTCTCGACCCAGCCTACTTTGCACGACCGGCGACACATCCTCCGGTGATGCAAATGCGGATCGAATGCGTCACGGACGATCCATTGATCTTCTCGATTTTCTAGCGTGTCCGAGTCGCTCATCCTTTGCAATACGATTCAAACTGGACCCGTCCGCGGCCTTGACTTCAATCCTATTCAAACCAATCTGTTGTCTTCTGGTGCGGTCAGCGGGGAGGTGAGGACTCAACCTCTTCACAAGTACACGTCATCACAACGCGCGCCTTCTTGTATGAATAGGTTTACATATGGGATCTTAACGATCCCTCGAAACCTTATTCCGGGAAATCGCAGCACAGAACTCGATGAGATCACCTCCGTCGCTTGGAATCAGCAAGTCCGATACGTGCTCGCTGGCGCAAGCAGTTCGGGATATTCGGTCGTATGGGGTCTTCGTGGAAAACGTGAGGTTGTAGCTCTTGCCTACGGCGGTAGAGCAGGCACACTCGGTAGTAGCAGTTGGTTCTGGGATGCCTATATCGGAGGGGGAGGGATATAAATGCTATTGCATGGCCTCCGGATAATGTATGTGCTGCTCACGTTTCCGCCCGATGTTTTAGCTAATCCAATGGCTAGGCCGCACGACTCGTCACCGCCTCTGAGGATGATATGTCGCCGGTCATCATGGTTTGGGATCCTCGAAACCCCCGTGCACCAGAGAAGGTGAGTTGTCCAATGGTTTCTCCTGTTACTCTCTACTGACATGTGTATGAAGATCCTCACTGGTCACGAGAAGGGCGTGCTCTCATGATCGTGGTGTAAACAAGATGCCGTCCTGTTGTTGTCTTGCGGTAAAGACAATCGTAAGAGTTATTCTTTTGACAGCTGCTGATGTACGTGTGACGTCATGATAGCTCCCTTCCGCGGACAACTGCATCAGGGGAGCCATGAAGAGCTGATTTAACCTGATGGTTTTGACAAACACATGCAAATATGCTATGGAGATGATGAACATTTATAAGTGATGGGAATCTATTAGCTTTTGGAGAGTGCATGATCTACATTGTTATGTAGTTATATTTGTGATATATTATCATCATGACATGATAATATATTGATAAGAAATTAGTATACATTATCTGTCATGTGGAATAGATATTTTAATTGCAAAACATGACCAGGGCCTGATCCAAGGTCAAAATTTTGCCTGTATGACTGTCAACCATACCAACCCTCCCAGACAATATAATTGAAAAACTTTTCATGTCAGAATGAAAATCAAGATAACTTGTGAACTGCTCTGATAGTTCAGACAAGTATATACAATTATGTTGTAAAAAAGTAAATGTTTGTCAGTGATGGGAATCTATTAGCTTTTGGAAAGTGCATGATCTACATTAATATGTAGTTATATCTGTGATATATTATCATCATGACATGATAATATATTGATAAGAGATTACTATACATTATCTGTCTTGTGAAATAGATATTTTAATTGCAAAACATGATCAGGGCCTGATCCAAGGTCAAAATTTTGCCTGTGTGACTGTCAACCATACCAACCCTCCCAGACAATATAATCTAAAGCTTTTCATGTCAGAATGGGAATCAAGGTAACTTGTGAACTGCTGTTTTGACCTGATAGTTCAGACAAGCACATACAATTATGATGTGGAACACTAAATATATATAATTTATGAGAGCTTATTAGCATTTTGGGGTATAAAATCTGTACCTGATAGGTATTTATCTCAGTAATGCAACAACCATAGGAGATGATCATAGATTGACAAACCAATTAGCAATTTTGGAGGTATAAAATCTATGCTGATAGGTATCTATCTTAGTGATGCAATAACTATAGGAGATGATCATAAGTTAACAGGGATTACTGTGCTTTGTCTGCATTCTGAAATAGACGCATATTGCCACACATGAAGGAATGAGCAAAGACTGAGAGTCCACATCTGTGTGTACATGCATGAATCCTTGGCACTGGCAGGCAACAATACATCATCCATTTCCTTGGAGCAAGGTCATATGGCAGTCACTGGCAACACACCACTAGTACTACTAGTCTACAACAAGTGTTCACATTGTGGCCTTTACAGTGATAGATCACTTTTCTTAAATGCCTTGAGTTCGAATGCAACATCAATTATCTGTTGACCGTGTACCAGTCTTCAGTCTCTTCAGATGCGCTGAGTCGTTGTGTCGTCACGTTCATCGCGTTCATCGTCCGTCGTGGTATGGTTCCATCAGCATACACTGAGCAGAGCTGCACGCCACGTCGTGTCGTCACGGTCGCATCGTGTTTATCGTGTTCGCCGTTGAGCCGGCGTCGCAGTATTTCTATCCCGGTATACCGGTGCCTGGAAGGTTTCCGGTGCGTACTTGCAAGAGAAGCACAAAGTTCCGGCAGAGAACCTATGGGGATCTACATGCATAGCAAACGACTGCTAGATACTATCTTTGTAAGGGAGTGGGGGGACTATGAACCGAAGGTACGAAGAGGTGATACTCAGGCGGTGATGCCGCCTGCTCGCCCGTCGGGCACCCTTTTACGAAAATCGGAGTCGGACCATCGGGTGTACGATGTAGGGGAAGGTGAGGGAGTGGATACGGTAGGGGTTTTGAGCCTGTGAAAGTCGTCAGGTACACCCCGACCGCTGCCCGGATCCGAGGCCGTTTGGGGTTCAGCTATCAAGCTTAAGCCCTATCAAGGGAGTCAGCTAGACTTGCGGAGGCGGCAAAAGCGCTATGATGTGGTCCTGGTAAATTGGTTGCGTGGTGGGGTGCATGAATGCGGAGGAGGCTTCCTGCTCGAAGATTCGACGAAGAAGAGGATGGGAGAGGGAGAGGGAGAGGGAGAGGGAGAGGGAGAGGGAATATTCCTATAGGTGGTGCGAGAACCGACATCGTCGTAAACGGACGAGGGCGAGATGGGAAGAGGGCGCAACGGCACGCGCGTTGGTGTCGACAGTGTCGTCATGCGTGTTTGCAGCCGCAAGAGACGAGGAGGGCGACATGGTCGCGCCGGTGGAGCATCTTTGCATATCGAGGGAGTTGCCTGGTGCGACAGTTTCGCCGTTGGCAACCGTTCGGAGGGGGCTGTTCGGCTGTTCGGAAGCGTCGTGGGGGCACGCCGGCCGTGGTAAAGGAGGTTTCTGGAGGGCGGCGAGTCGGTGGCATTGGGGACACGCCGTGCATCGACGGCGAGTAAAATGGCACCGTGACCGTACGCGCTGTTTGTGTGGAGAAGGTAGCCGGGGGCAACGGTGTCGCCGCATCGACAGAGGAGGGTGTTAGCGGCATCCTTCAAGTTGGACGCACTATTTCCGTAGTTCGCGACACGTTTGGCAACCGTTTTGGCACGCGAGACGAGGGCGCGAAGGGCGCGTTTGGGCGCAAATCAGAATATATTGGCATATATTGTACACCTCATGCTGAACAAGTTATCCGGGTGTAACCTACGTATCTAAACTCACATGGCGAGAAATTAGCAACAAGACAAAGCCATTGCACTGTGACACAGGTCAACCCGGCGCGCATGAATCGTTCTCGTCGCCCATCTCTTCATCTGTTGGAAAAAACCTGCATGGGAAGTTGCATGCGCACCTTCGTAGACAATAACGGCACAACTACAACATCCCCCCAGACTCTCGATAGATGCCATCCTTCAATGTTGCGTAAGTAGCTCACACAAGCGCGAAGGAGACGGCATGGGAAATGGCGATGCGAGGACTCCATTGAAGGGACGACGAGGGCAGCGTGATGGCGAGACGAGGGCGACAACCAGACGAGGGCGACTTTGCGTGGGTGGAGACAACTTGAACGACAGGACGAAGACGAATGGAACAAGGGAGACGACCAGACAAGAGCGACGGCGAGGCAGAGGAAGGGAACTGACTGGTAGACGAGGGAGACGAGGACGAAGCAGTGGATAGGATGCTGCGCTCGTACACAAACGCAGTGCGTTCGCGCCTGTGTTTGCACACGAGCACGAGGGCAAGGGTGACTGCGAGGCATTCAGAGGACCCACCTGGTTGAATGTACTGCGTAGCGTGACGGATCGTCCATCAGATGGATTATCATTTTGTACGCTTTTTTTCAGTTGCCTCGGAAGGTAAGTAGATGTCGCATTTGTGTGAAAAAACTTGGTGGAATAATGATCAATTCAATCCTATCGTAGGACCTATACGTGGGGTGTGTCGTGGTGGCACGACCTTGGGCCGCCGTAGTTTCGAGAACGAGGCTGGGGCAGGCGAGGGCAAGCCGTCCTTTTGAGAGCGATGACTTCTTGTTCGTCCTTGGGCTACCGTTGAGTTTGTCGTCGACACATCGGGGAGGCATGCGCTGGGGGCGTGGACAAGTTCGGGGACGAGCGAGGGTGTGAGGGCGAGGGGATACTAGAACTATGATGAGGACGTGGACGTGGACGAGCAGAGACGTGCTCACCGTTACACAGTGGTTGTGCGAGTGAGGGAGGGAGGAGGGTGAGGACGATCCCGATGGCGTTGACGCGTCGTGGAGTTGTCACGCTGGGTGATTACATGAGCGAGGGTGAGGATGGGTAGGAGGACGAGGACGAGGACGAGAAAAGGAGAGCTCACTCTGTCGACGCGTTGATGCGTCATCGCGCGTTTGGTGGTCGTGCGAGTAAGGAGGTTTGGAGGAGAATCGTTGCGATTGCGTTGAATCGTCGTGGAGGAGTGACGCTAGGTGATTACGAGAGTGATGGTGAGGATGGGCAGGAGGTCGAGGTCGAGAAGAGGAGTCCTCACCGTGTTGACTTGTCATCGCGCTCGATGGGAGGTGCGCACGAGGACGGTTGCGATTGTGATTGGGTTGACGCGTCGTGGGGTTGTCACGCTGGGTGATTACACGAGCGGGGCAGGAGGTCGAAGGCGAGAAGATGAGTGCTCACCGTGTTCACTTGTCGTCGCGCTCGGTGGGAGGTGCGGACAAGGACCGTTGCGGTTGCGTTGACTCGTCGTGGGGTTGTCACGCTGGGTGATTACGCGAGCGATGGTGAGGGTGGGCAGGACGTCGAGTTGGAGAAGGGGACTACTCACTGTGTTGACGTGTTATCGCGCTGTCGTGCGAGCAAGGTGGTGCGGACGAGGATGGTTGCGATTTCGTTGACTCGTCGTGGAATGGGCACGCTGGGTGATTATATGAGTAATGGTGAGGATGGGCATGAGGACGAGGACGAGAAGAGAAATACTCACTGTGTTGACGGTTGTTATCCCGCTTGTTGGTGCGAGCAAGGAGGTGCGGATGAGGATCATTGTGATTGCCTTGACTGGTCGTGGAGTTGTCACACTGGGGGATCAAACGAGTGATGGTGAGGATAAGCGGGAGGACGAGGGCGAGAAGAGGAGTCCTCACCGTGTTGACGCGTCCTCGCGCTCGCTGGGAGGTGCGGAGGAGGATGGTTGCGATTGCCTTGACTGGGAGCGGAGTGGTCACGCTGGGTGATTACACGAGCGACGATGAGGATGGGCAGGAGACGGGGACGAGAACAGGAGTACTCACCGTGTTGACGCGTCATCGCGCTGGCTGGGAGGTGGGGACGAGGATGGTTGCGATTGTCTTGACTGTGAGTTGAGTGGTCACGCTGGATGATTACACGAGCGATGGTGAGGATAGGCGGGAGGACGAGGACGAGAAGAGGAGTGCTCACTCTCTTGTCTTCTCATCGCGCTCGGTGATCGTGCGAGCAAGGTGCGCTGACCAGGACGGTTTCAATTGCGATTAGGTTGACGCGCCGTGGAGTTGTCACGCTGTGTGATTACGCGAGGGAGGCTAAGGATGGGAGGACGAGGACGAGAAGAGGAGTGCTCACCACGTTGACTTATCCTCGCGCTTGGTGGGAGGTGCGGACGAGGACGGTTGCTATTGTCTTGACTCGTTGTGGAGTGTTCATGCTGGGTGATTCAAAAGTGATAGTGAGGATCAGCAGGAGGACGAGAACGAGAACAGGAGTACTCACCGTGTTGACGCGTCATCGCGCTCGGTGGGAGGTGTGGACGAGGACGGTTGCGCTTGGGTTGACCAGCCGTGGAATTATCACGCTGGGTGATTAAACGAGTGATAGTGAGCATTGTCAATAGGTCGAGGTCAAAAGAAGGGGAGTGCTCACTTTATTGACGCGTCATCGCGCTCGCTGGGAGGTGCGGACGAGGATGGTTGCTATTGTCTTGACTGGGAGCGGAGTGATCACGCTGGGTGATTACGCGAGCGATGGTAAGGGTGGGCAGGAGGTCGCAGTCGAGAAGATGAGTGCTCACCGTGTCCACTTGTCATCGCACTCGGTGGAAGGTGCGGACGATGATGGTTGCTATGTCTTGACTAGGAGCGGAGTAGTCACGCTGGGTGATTACACGAGCGAGGGTGAGGATAGGCGGGAGGTCGAGGGCGAGAAGAGGGGCTCACCCTGTTGACGCGTCATCGCGCTCGGTGGAAGGTGTGGATGAGGATGGTTGCTATTGTCTTGACGCGGAGCGGAGTGGCAACGCTGGGTGATTAGGCGAGCGATGGTGAGGATGGGCGGCAGGACGAGGACGAGAAGAGGAGTCCTCACTTTGTTGTCGTGTCATCGCGCTCGGTGGACGTGCGAGCAAGGAGTGCGGACGAGGACGGTTGCGATTGCGATTGCGATTGCCCTGATTGGTCGTTGAGTGGTCACGCTGGGAGATTACACGAGCGACGGTGAAGATGGGCAGGAGGTCGAGGACGAGAAGGGGAGTACTCACAGTGTTGACGTGTCATCGCGCTCGGTGGTCGTGCGGGCAAGGAGGTGAGGACGAGGGTCGTTGCGATTGCTTTCACTGGTCCTGGAGTGGTCACGCTTGGTAATTATACGAGTGATGGTGAGAATAGGACAGAGGACGAGGACGAGAAGAGAAGCACTTACCCTGTTGACGCGTCATCGTGCTCGCTGGGAGGTGCTCACGAGGATGGTTGCGATAGGCTTGACCGGTCGTGGAGTTGCCACACTGGGGGATTACACGATTGATCGTGAGGATGGGCAAGAGGACTGGGACCAGAAGGGGAGAGTGCTCACTGTGTAAACGGACTCGGTGGTCGTGCGAGAAAGGAGGTGCGGACGAGGGTCGTTGCGATAGCTATGACTCCTCGTGAAATGGTCACGCTGGGTGATGACGCGAGCGATGGTGAGGATGGGCGGGAGGACGTGGACGAGAAGGGGAGTGCGCACTGTGTGAATGTGTTAACGCACTCGGTGGTCGTGCGAGCAATCAGGTGCGAACGAGCATGGTTGCGATTGCATTCACTGGTCATGGAATGGTCACGCTTGGTGATTATACGTGGGATGGTGAGAATGGGAGGGAGGATGAGGACGAAAAGAGGATTGCTCACTCTGTTGACGTGTTATCCCGCTTGGGAGTGGTGCGAGCAAGGAGGTTCGGATGAGGATTACTGTGATTGCCTTGACTAGTCGTGGAGTTGTCACACCGGAGGATTAAACGAGTGATGGTGAAGATAGGCGGGAGGACGAGGACGAGAAGCGGAGTGCTCACTGTGTTGTCGTATCATCGCGCTCGGTGGGAGGTGTAGACGAGGACGGTTGCGCTTGGGTTGACGAGTCGTGGAGTTATCACGCTGGGTGATAAAACGAGTGATAGTGAGAATTGAAAAGAGGTCGAGGTCGAGAAGAGCAGTGCTCACTGTGTTGTCGTGTCATCGCGGCTCGGTGGTAGATGTGGACGAAGGTCGTTGCAATTGCGTTGAGGTCGCAGTCGAGAAGCTGAGTGCTCACCGTGTTCACTTGTCATCGCGCTCGGTGGAAGGTGCGGACGAGGATGATTGCTATTGGCTTGACTGGGAGCGGGGTGGTCACGCTGGGTGATTACACGAGCGACGGTGAGGATGGGCAGGAGGACGGAGACGAGAAGAGGAGTACTCACAGTGTTGACGTGTTATCGCACTCGGTGGTCGTGCGGGCAAGGAGGTGACGACGAGGGTCGTTGCGATTTCATTGACTGGTCTTGGAGTGGTCACGCTTGGTGATAATGCGAGTGATGGTGAGAATAGGACGGAGGACGAGGACGAGAAGAGGAGCACTCACCGTGTTGACGCGTCATCGCGCTCGCTCAGGGTTGCGGACGAGGATGGTTGCGATTGTCTTGACTGGGAGCGGAGTGGTCACGCTGGGTGATTACGCGAGCGATAGTGAGGGTGGGCAGGAGGCGCAGTCGAGAGGATGAGTGCCCGCCGTGTTCACTTGTCAACGCACTCGGTGGAAGGTGCGGAAGAGGATGGTTGCTATTGTCTGGAGCGGAGTGGTCACGCTGGGTGATTACACGAGCGAGGGTGAGGATGGAAGATGAGTGCTCACCGTGTTCACTTTTCATCGCGCTCGGTGGAAGGTGCGAACGAGGATGGTTGCTATTGTCTTGACTGGGAGCGGAGTGGTCACGCTGGGTAATTACACGAGCTAAGGTGAGGATGGGTGGGAGGTCGAGGGCGAGAAGAGGAGTGCTCACTTATTAACGCGTCATCGCGCGCGCTGGGAAGTGTGGAAGAGGATGGTTACGATTATCTTGACTGGGAGCGGAGTGGTCACGCTGGGTGATTACGCGAGCGAGGGTGAGCTTTGTCAAGAGGTCGAGGTCAAGAAGGGGAGTGCTCACTTTATTGACGCGTCATCGCGCTCGGTAGAAGGTGCGGACGAGCATGGTTGCTATTGTCTTGACTAGTAGCGCAGTGGTCATGCAGGGTGATTACGCGAGCGAGGGTAAGGATGGGCGGGAAATCGAACTCGAGCTTGAAGATGAGTGCTCGCCGTGTTCACTTGTCATCGCGCTCGGTGGAAGGTGCGGACGAGGATGATTGCTATTGGCTTGACTGGGAGCGGAGTGGTCACGCTGGGTGATTACACGAACGAGGGTGAGGATAGGCGGAAGGTCGAGGGCGAGAAGAGAGGCTCGCCCTGTTGACGCGTCATCGCGCTCGGTGGGAGGTGTGGACGAGGATGGTTGCTATTGTCTTGACGCAGAGCGGAGTGGCAACGCTGGGTGATTAGGCGAGCGATGGTGAGGATAGGCGGCAGGACGAAGACGAGAAGAGGAGTCCTCACTTTGTTGTCGTGTCATCGCGCTCGGTGGTCGTGCGAGCAAGATGTGCGGACGAGGACGGTTACAATTGCGATTGCCTTGATTGGTCGTTGAGTGGTCACGCTAGGAGATTACACGAGCGATGGTGAAGATGGGCAGGAGGTCGAGGACGAGAAGGGGAGTACTCACAGTGTTGACTCGGACCTGTTATCGCGCTCGGTGGTCGTGCGGGCAAGGAGGTGAGGACGAGTGTCGTTGATATTGCTTTCACTGGTCTTGAAGTGGTCACGCTTGGTGATTATACGAGTGATGGTGAGAATGGGAATGAGGACGACGAGAAGAGGAGCACTCACCGTGTTGACGCGTCATCGCGGTCGCTGGTAGGTGCTCACTAGGATGGTTGCGATAGCCTTGAGCGGTCTTGGAGTTGCCACACTGGAGATGACACGAGCGATCGTGAGGATGGGCAGGAGGACTGGGGCCAGAAGGGGAGTGCTCCTGTGTTAACCTGTTAACGGACTCGGTGGTCATGCGAGAAAAGAGGTGCGGACGAGGGTCGTCGCGATTGCTATGACTCCTCGTGAAACGGTCACGCTGGGTGATGACGCGAGCAATGGTGAGGACGGGGACGTGGACGAGAAGGGGAGTGCGCACTGTGTTAACGTGTTAACACACTCGGTGGTCGTGCGAGCAAGGAGGTGGGAACGACCATGGTTGCGATCGCATTCACTGGTCGTGCAATGGTGACGCTTGGTGATTATGGGTGGGATAGTGATTATGGGAAGGAGAACGAGGACGAGAAGAGGATTGCTCACACTGTAGATGTGTTATCCTGCTTGGTGGTGGTGCGAGCAAGGAGGTTCGGATGAGGATTATTGTGATTCCCTTGACTGGTCGTGGAGTTGTCACACTGGAGGATTAAACGAATGATGGTGAGGATAGGCGGGAGGACGAGGACGAGAAGCGGAGTGCTCACTTTGTCGTCGTATCATCGCGCTCGGTGATCGTGCAAGCAAGGTGTGCTGACCAGGATGGTTGCGATTACGATTAAATTGACGTCTCGTGGAGTTGTCACGCTGGATGATTACACGAGCGAGAGTGAGAATGGGCGGGAGGTCGAGGGCGAGACAGGGAGTGCTGACCGTGTTGACGCGTCATCGCGCTCGGTGGGAGGTGTGGACGAGAACGGTTGCGCTTGGGTTGATGAGTCGTGGAGTTATCACGCTGGGTGATTAAACGAGTGATAGTGAGGATTGGAAAGAGGTCGAGGTCGAGAAGAGGAGTGCTCACTGTGTTGTCGTATCATCGCGCTCGGTGGTTGTGCGAGCAAGGAGGTGCGGACGTGGACGATTGCGATTACGTTGACTCCTGTGGAGTGTTCACGCTGGGTGATTACATGAGCGAGGGTGAGGATGGGCGGAAGGTCGAGGGCGAGCAGAGGAGTGTTCATCGTGTTGACGTGTTATCGCGCTCGGTGGTCGTGCGAGAATGGAGGTACGGACGAGGATGATTGCCATTGCCTGGACTGAATGTGGAGTTGTCACGCTGGGGGATCAAAAGAGTAACGTTGAGGATAGGCAGGAGGACAAGGACGAGAAGAGGAGTGCTCACTGTGTTGTCGTGTCATCCCGCTTCGTTGGAGTTGCGGACGAGAACGTTTGCGATTTCGTTGTGGAGTGGTCACGCTTAGTGATTATACGAGTGATGGTGAGGATGGGCAGGAGCACGGGGAGTAGTAGCGGAAGGGGAGTACTCTTGAAGTGCATCCCGGGCCTTCCTTTGAGCGGTCCCCTCCGGATCATATCAAAGAAGGCAGTAAAGATAGTGCGCACAGTATGGTAGAATTGGCGTACACAACCTTGCACCTGAGTTGAGGTGCGG
>JBBPPI010000171.1:0-25395 GCA_038091915.1 Leccinum griseonigrum | reverse complement strand
TGGGACGTCGCAGCACACGACGACTGCTGCGAAGGCGTACCACGACACGACAACGGGGATGCGACGGCGTACCACAATGACGACGGGACGACGGGAGGAGGACGAGGATCATGGGGACATCAGGAAAACTTCTAGGTGCTGATATTCTTAGGTAAATATTATCATACAACTATCAGCCTAATAACAATATAGAAAGCCTTGTCGCTCTTCAATCATAATGTGAATTAATGGACAATGCATTATAACTCCCGGCAGACATTTTAAATTATTGTCGGTCTGTAGTCAATCTAATATTACTAGGCAATGGCTGTACAATAAATATCAAATGATGACAAGTGATAATCATTGGCATAGCATAAAACTTGTATTTGATCAGGTACTATAATTCCTGATCAAACAGTAATCATAAATACAATCAATGATCTGGAATGATTATTGATACCATTCTGTTTCCATGTTGATCATCTTTTATCATGATTGTATATAATTATCATATATATCATATTAGGAAAACTTCTAGGTGCTGACATTCCTAGGTAAATATTATCATACAACTATCAGCCTAACATATCAGTCAACAATATACAAAGCCTTGTCACTCTCCAATCATAATGTAAATTGATGAACAATGCATTATAACTCCTGGCAGACATGTTACATCATTATCAGTCTATAGTCAATCTAATCTTACTAGGCAATGGCTATACAATAAATATCAAATGATGACAAGTGATAATCATTGTCATAGCATAAAACTTATATTTGATCAGGTACTATAATTCTTGATCAAACAGTAATCATAAATATGATCAATGAGCTTGCATGATTATTGACATCATTCTGTTTATGTTGATCATCTTTATAATATCATGATTGCATATATCATTGTCATGTATATAATTGGTTATCATTCTAGTACTAACAAAAGGTGTGAGAAAAATCTTGTGTAATTTAGGCAAGCTGCAACCTTGAGGTGCACCACAATGTATTAAAAAAACTGGCCTCCGAGTTGAGCAATGAGGGGCCCCACTGAGTGACTGAAATTCCGAGACTCTGCTGCAGTGCCGACTGCCAGTTGTCTCTCTCTCGAAGCACATCCAACTCTTTCCAGAATTTCACTGCCTCCGGCTCCCGTTCCGTCCCTTTGTTGAGCGCCATCTCAAGCTTGGAGATGAGGGTATCACAAGACCTCTTTTCATGCTCCGGCCTCTTGATCTGGTCACATCAGCTCAGGCTTGATCATAAAAGTCAATGACTCGGAGTTGCATCTCCTCCAGAAACTGCATGAGCCTCATCCCTTCCTGCAGGCAGGTCCCGGACAACTTCAACACGTGTCGTCGATCGCGCCGGGGTGTTGGACAAGTTCAAGCTGACCGCCAAGACGTGTTCTAATCTGTTTGCGGACGATAGCGTGCGTGAGCGAACATTGTAGTTCTGAGCAGAACGAGAACAAACCTTGAGGTATCACACTCCACTTCTCGGCACCACATTCCACTTCGTCTGTAGTCGATCTCACCGGGGTCATCAGGAAATTGAAGAAAGTCTGCTCAACAATTATATAACATTAACATATTTGTCAAGTACAAACTCCATCATCATCCTGAAGTATGCATAGATCATGGTAGATACTTCATGTGAGGGTTGAGAAGCAAGACAATTTATTCCACAGCTTGAAGTACTTATCTATTCCATTACAATTATTTTTGAAGTCCTTTTGTGAAATACTAACAGATCTGATCATATCTTGCTCCATGTTTAATAAGATAAATGCAATATTTGTAATATATATGATCAGATACTTCTCTTCTATAGATATGATCAAATTTATCATTCATGAGTAATTGATCATTTATTGAGGAATAAGATATTTGATCCTGGATATCTTAAATATATATTAGATCTCTGAGATCCTCAGAGTGATGATTTTAGTCATACTTTTGATCATATATTTCAACCCTAGATATAAGATCTACTCTATTATGGGAACAATTGAGGTCATTTTCATATGATAGATAAACTAGCTCATAACCTTATTTACGATATGCATTTTATAATGGATCTTCTTCATCCTAAGGATGATTGTAGTCATACTTGGCTATATGAAGAAATCTTATCCATGTTTGTCATTTTTTCTAGTATTGCACAATCATATTCTAGTGAGTCTTTTGACCAACTCTATATTGTTGATGCAGTTGGCCTGATCTTTTGAAATGGCATTGATGATACACCATTGTATTGATGATGAATCTGGTCAGTGAAATCAGAGTTCATCATTTGATCTACTGTCTTCTAATGATAATATGTGATCATTTGTTCCTGAGGGATTAAACAAACCAGGTCTATCATTTTGTTTTATATTGCATAATCACATCCTAGTGAGTCTTTTGACCAACTCTATATTGTTGATGCAGTTGGCCTGATCTTTTCAGCTACCTGTTGATTATTGATCAGATCAGATTGATTTTTAATGGCACAATTGATCATCAATTTTAGAATAATATATTTGATACTATGTATCATGAAGAATACTCCATGTACACTAGATTACCATGATTATAATGATGACTATAGTCATGTATGCCTACTATGCAGCAGTTGATTCCTTTGATCATACCTTACTATTCTAGCTATGAGATCTACTCAACCATAGGGTCAATTGTAGTCATTTGCATATTATTGGCACATCAGTTCAAAACATTCCTCATGATACATATTACACACTAGATCACCATGATTATAATGATGACTATAGTCATGTATGCCTACTATGCAGCAGTTGATGCCTTTGATCATACCTGTAATACTATTCTAGCTATAAGATCTACTCTACCATGGCCTCAACTGTAGTCATTTCCACATTATTGATACATTTGATCATGTTTATCATTTTGGTATAGCTGGACTGTAGTATTTCTGGTCTATATGACTGGTAAATATGAGAAGCTTTACACCAAACATGAATATGATCAATGCTATTACATTGAGTCATCAGACCAGAATTTCTTTACATAAATCTGATGGTCAAGACTATATTGCAGACAACTCCGAACAATACAATGCTAGTGAGAAATTTGTTCAGATGTATCAAAGTTAGGACTAGCTGATTTTTTGTTTCATATCTACAATAGTTTTGTCAATCAGCATGAATTTTCTACTTGATAATTCTGAAAATTGCAGCCAAAACTATTGCATTTGCTATAAACATTGCTTGCAAAGTTCTTTTAAACGAAAACTCATGTCTTAATTAACGGACAAAGTCACTGGCATTATATTGATGGGCCAATGGTAGATAATGATTGGTCGAATACGAAATAGATTCTATTAGTATAGTAACACACCGTACTATAATCTCTCGCACATAACATTACATCAGTTGTCACCGGCAACCACCTGGTCCCTCTCCCTTCTTTCCGCACGCTTCTGCCGGATTCGGGCAAGCGCACTATTTTTGGATGGCAGGCGTGAAATTTCATTATAGAGCGGGAAAATTTGACTGTTATCTTATCATGAGATAAAAAAAAATAAAAACCGATCACAAGATGGAACAAAACTGACCGGTTCCACCACATCATCAACTGATCGACCTCCTCCTTCTCCTCAGGGTCCTCGAGTAATTCCAGGATGCTGTTGTAGAATCTCTCAGAATCGGTAACGAGATCCGTTCGAGAAAACACCTGTGCTGAAGTCAACGCGAATCGAGCCTATCACTGATCAGTTTGTGACACACGCATGAAAATTTTCCTACTCACTTGTGTCGCGACATAAGCCAGGGAGGCTTTTGTCACGGCGCGCATGCCGTGGATGCGCGCATTTCCGGAGCGCGTGGCCTTGGGTTCTTGATCCACGGAGCTAGGAGATGTAAATATATGCTTGAAAGCCTGTATAGACAATAGCAGACGAGGGCAGCGATTGGATGATCAGTACTTACGGATATGAGGAGGCCACTACGGAGAAGGCCATTCCATGGATCTTCAGTATCGTACATGTAATTTGCATACAGGAACACGGGCCATTGGTCCCCAGATACTTGCAGTTCCCCATTCGCCAGCTTGGTACGTGTCCTACATTGCATTCGAATTCACAAGAGTTTAGCAGATACATGAAAAACACTTACTCGACATTGTTCCAATCTAAACCGGCCGGACAGAGAAGTGCTCCGGTGCGATCATGAATGAAACCTCGTCCCGATTTGACATTACGGGGGATATGCGGGCTCAACGATTGCCCTTTTGGTGTGATCCAATCGATGATTGGGCCCTTCATGCCCTTGGTATCATCGGCCCTAGCACCGTTGGCACCCTTTTGGATCTGAAGGTCGAGGCAGTAAGCGGGTACGATAACAAATATGACGAGAGAACCTACCAGGTCAGCGATTGCGATGACGTCCTCCTCTGATGACTCCATAAGTCGTTGGTCCAACCCCGGTACGATACGAACGAGCTCGCGGAAAACAGCGCACTCTTTTCTTTCGCTGCGGGCCAGGTCAGACTCGAAATGAAGAGTTAGTGTAGCACGTACGCGACAGTCAATAACTCCTCGTCAATGTCGTCAGACATCGCCTGAAGACCATTTGTCATAAGCGTCTGCACATTGCAGAAGGCGTGAACAGCCCTGCCAAAATGGCGCCCATGATGGACTAATGGATCTTGAGTAGTTCTATAATGTATACAGTTAGCGGTGTCTCATTCCTGAGATTCAAGGAAAACCCACGGCTTTTTCCGCGGACCCAGCTGCAAAGCGCTGGAGGATCCACGCTTCCTACAGGAAGTAGGTTGTTCGTCGCTGGGCACAGAAGAGGAAGCGGACATGAACGGTAAGCTGCCAGTGAAAGGTGATCGGGAGGGAGTCACCATCCAACGAACCTTTTATATGCTGCAAGACGCCAGGAAGCGAACGAACTCGAGGGTCAGCTTCAGATTCGAGGACTTTGAGTCCGAGTCCGGCTGATGCGGCGGCGGCAATGGCTATGGCGCATGTGAATATCATCCCTTCCGAAGGTGCGGTCCTGAGCAACAGTTTTTGGCGGGTGAGAAAATACTAGGCGCGTTTGCTGTTTTTCCCATCACTGATCTCAGTCGACTCTTCGATTCCAAATTCCCATTTAACCTTCGGTCACCCAGCATACCCATGATATGCCGGTGTTAATACCACTGTCAGCGACGACACGGTTACGGTGTCGGTAAGTTACTTAGTTACTTAGTAGTGGACCTCACCGCCGATTAGTTGCCAGTGATTCTTGTGTTAGGCTGGACATTCGGATTCAATTCTTCGATTGCTATTCGGTGACACTGTACTTGCTGAATCGCGCGATCGGCACTTGATTAAGTGAGTTACTTAGTTACTAGCCTCGGCGACTCAGTCACTCAGTCACTTGTACCGTTGGTTCAGCGGATTTGGGGCGCCTGTAACGTTGTTTTCCCATCACTCAGGTCTGCAAGCTTAACATTCCGAGTCGCCGAGGTTCACGGCATTTACAAGTATTATAGACACCGTTCACAGTTTGGCTATGCGGATCCGGATCGGGCTGAATACCATCAAGGCCTTGCGGTCATTAGCGTCAGCAAACAGCTTTTGGCGGGTGAGAAAATACTAGGCGCTTGTGCTGTTTTTCCCATCACTGACTCAGGTCGACTCCCAGCTTCCAGATTCCCTTTAACGTTCGGTGCAGCATATCTATGATACGGTGTTTATAGTAGCCTGTCAGTGACGACGCGGGTCACGAATCACGATCATGTCGGTAAGTAATAAACCTCACCGCCGATTAATTGACTCATGCTTTCTTTTGTGTTAGGCTGGACATGGATTTGATCCTTCGATCACTATTCGGCGACACGATGATAGGCTTGCAGCCTGAATCCCGCGGTCGGCGTTTGATCAAGTGAGCAGCCTGATTTGCAGTAATACCATTGGTTCGGCAGGTCTGGGGGCGCCTGGCACGATGTTTTTCCCATCACTCAGGTCTGTAAGTTGAACATTCCGAGTTGCTGCCGAAGCTCACGGCATTTCCAAGTCTACCGTCCTTCTAGATCTAAGTAAGTACAACCGGTTGGTAATTTGAAGTAGTAATGCAACTCTGAGTCACGGCTTGAGCGGCAGCATTTACCATTGATTTGGCAGATGTGAAATGACTACCCTGTACCGTACCCAACTTTACTCGATTTTCCCATCACTGACTCCCTGTACTAAGTACTTACGCGAAATGATCTGCGTGACCATTGGTCCAGCCGGTAGGCTTAAAAGGATCAACCACTCAGCTGGTCAGAAGGAACAAAGTCTACTAGGGCGCGTTTCCCAGATTTGAATCCCAACATAGAGGTACCGTGACATACCCTCGTGCCACTTCCACGTGTGATGCTCTCACTGACACTCACAGGCAGCTTCGCCACTGGCACCGACTCGAAATCGTCGGGTGGCCATGGCCACTGAATCAGGACATCATTTCGATGATTCGGAACTTTTGCCATATGGGCGATGTCCAGACATTTCCGGTGAGCCACAGTTCGACGAGTACTTCCTTAAACAGTTACTGACAAGTTCAGATGCCCGGCAACAACTCCCTCGAAAACGTTGCTGCCTTGGGGACTGCCGTGATGATCCTCGTTCATTGACAGGTGATGACTCTTCTGTGAAGGAGACGCCCAAACTTGAATGTGAGCCCGAGTCAATGATAAAGCCCTTACACAAGTCATTGTCTAGCCTGCTTCGGGAATTACAGTCAATGCAGATGCTACTAGGACAGTGGGTGGGCGACATGCCAGCGGAGTCGGATTTGCTCGGTGGTGCCATTGGTGCTTCTCAGGCCTGTAGGATATGCCGACTTCACACTGGTAGTACTCGGCAAGCGCAGCTCGAAGGCGATAACTGGGAGGGTAGTTAAGTTTTAGTGATACACACGGATCTCAACACCATGATATGTCACCATTCTTAGAATAATTGCACACCAATAATGATAATTTAATGCCAGCTCGTCCTACTACTAGGGAACTGAGGAAGGGTACAGAGCACAACAAAAATCGGTCGTCTGAAGCATAAACAAAGTGTACGTTGCTGTTGGATTCTGAGAAGGATTCTGAAACCAGGCTCCCTTCAAGTGAGCATATCATATATCAACATGCTAGAGTGAAAATAGATGTGACCCACGTTCAGCGCTCGTCCGGAGCATCCTACGAACCTGAGCGTGAGAAGGTCTGACGTGGCCTGGGAACGGGGACGGACTCACCATCATTGACCTCGGACATTTTGAGAGAGAACACAGTGTCTGATCAACAGACAAACCACCGATTGTCAGAAGATAGTGTGCTTCTGGAGTCGTAGGTCTTATTGTGGCCAACAGTCGAGCATGAGCACTTTCTATTGCCTCCGCAGCAATGTGCTGTGCAAGCAGTTTCTGAACCCTCTCGAGGGATTTCTGAGCCTTCAACATACTCTCCATCGCAACTTTCTTCTCCGCCAATGCAATACACCAGAGGTCAGCTTGCTGGGCAGCCTCTTGTTCGATGGATAAGATTGCCTCCGAGTCCGAGTCGTCAGTGTGCTAATGCAAGAGTATCCGATAAGTAGGCAATCACGATTCACGAATAAGTCTTTAAGGATTACCTTAACATCATCCGACTCTTCAGTATCCGAGGAGCTTGGCGAAGATTCGGTAAAGGGGGATGGTGGTGAGGAACATGGAGGAGACATATGATAAATCGATTGGGCGGTAGATAAGGGAGCCTTGCATGGTATATCCAAAGACAGGGTTGGATGAATAGCCCAGTTGTCTTCCAATTGGGTTTGCCTGAAAGTGCTCATGGTGATCAATACAAAATTTACAAATCGGAGGAGAGGGTGATAATGGATAGTGAGCTCAGTGGACCGTGAGATCTCAACGTTCTCAACTGTGACTCTCCGATAGGCCGGGCACGGATATCCCCGAGCCTGCGGCCAGTTTGAAACAGACTGGGAAGAAGTTGGGCAAAAGGCCCCATACACCGGACGTGGCAATGTCATGGTCACGGTAAACGTGGTAGAATTCATTGCAGACTTGAATGCAACTGCGCAAGAACTTGAATCTGTGACTCATGATGATCATTTCCACACTGTAAGGGGTGATAATAGTATTGGCGCCTCATCTCCTGCCCTCATGCCTTCAGGTTGGAGCCGTGAATCGTGATATATTTCATAGAATTTCAGCTTGTCACGTTTCCGATGTTTGCTTGCGAAATTGATGTTGGGAGCCTCAGGTTGGGACGATCGCAATGATTGGATGGAGGAGTGGTACTAATATGTTGGATGAACTTACAGTTTAAGTCGAACTCCGACTCGGAATGTATAGGCGACATGAGTAGGACACCGAACACTCTCAGGCTCAAGGCTCCAAGAATTGAAGTTGCGAGAACTTTCTGCTCAATAGTTTGGAGCTTGTGCTTGATACATCGAACTTTGTGGTCAATACATCGGATTTTGTGCTCGACGTGATCAAGGAGATCTGTGACGCTGTTGTCCCTCTGCGCACCTCCCTCCCTCAAACAATCAGTCTCACATCAGCCGGGTCGTCAACATGCTTCGCCCGAAACACGCCGGCGGGGAGTCTGATAGCAACGCAGAGGAGGAAGTCGCCGTCAAGACCCAGCTTATGATCATGTTGCGTCCCGTGAGCGGAATCATTGAGTTTGACGCATGATCTCCTTCGGTGCTCGCGTCCGTGCTATCAGTCGGCACGTTCATTCGCAATCATGGTAATTTATGTTTCATACTGCATGTATTAAAGCCGTGCGGGCGGTCGACCCCGGAGTCTGAAGTAAAAGAGACCTCAGCATCTACCATGTTTACAGGAGGAATGTCACTGCGAAGCCGTGCACGTTCGAACAAAAACAGAGACATGCAGTCCTGGTCACACTGATGACCATAAAATGTTCGAAATAATCCATCAGGTGTGACATAGAACCTAAACCCCCGGGCAAACGATGGCAGGCTGCAATTTGCTGCAAAGCCGCTACAGGCAAATCAAGTCTAGCCAACATACGCAAAGGTACAACCAGAACATTGGCACGTACACGAGCATTGCCGTCATACACCGAATTTCAAACCCCACGGTCGCCCTCTGGCATGAGTTCTGTCTTGATTTTCTCGAAAATTTGTCTATGAGCACCAACTCAGACGATCGCTTTTCCGTGTGCTCGAAGCTTCCGCGGAAGCTTTTCATCAGAAATGACGGCCTGCGGGACAAAGAAGAAGAACGTACCCATTCGTACACCGACCGCAGCAACACTGGTCGACGTGATACGCAAGCAACGGGAGCGCGCACGCAGACACCTTCAGCACCCGCAACACCTCGTCCATCGCTTCCGCCCCCACTTCTTTGCGTCGATTGCGACGTAGTGTGCCTAATACAGTCGGCGGAGCCACCACCATCAGACAGTGACCGCGTACGGGAACGAATTGAAAATTTTGCCCGTCCGAGTCCCCCTAATACGTCTCCACGAGTAGCACTGCATGTGCACGGAGCGCGATAGTCACTCCTGGAGCCTGGCGTTGTATGCATCCGTGACGTCCGCCTTGACGACAAAGGCGGACGCCAGGTCGTCGAGAACGGGTTTGACGAGCTGAATCGCATATGAGACCTGTCGAACGACATGAGCAGGATCGGTAGTCAGCACAAGCACGTCGCTACTCACTTGGACTTCTTCCACGAAGAGCGTGGAGGTCGGCGTGCCTGTGTTGGGAACCTACGTCGACGAACATGGTGAGCGATGCCCGCGAACAAACGTCACAGTGGACATACCCGCCAACGTGTGCAAAGTGGCAATGTAGAGGATCCGAGTCGTCGTACCCAAGTAGCCAGTGGGACCGCCATGAGCATCATAATATCCCTGAATCGTCGTTCCGTTTAATCCTTTGATACTCACGAGATACAGTTGATTTCTCGGAACGCAGTGCCGAAAGACAGGTCTCATTTAATTTTGTGGCTGCATGTATAATCCACGAATGGGGGCTCGTCTTCCACGCTCGTTCTGATACCGAGGACTTCGAGCATCCGGGCGGTCGTTCCCCCGAACACGATGACGGTGATGCACAATGTGTGGGCGTTCTCACCCTTGAACCCTGCTGCCAAGGCAACGCCGACGGCGCCACGCAACCCAGCCCAGAAAAGCATCGTTTAATAAGAGTGTGGGGTTCCTCGTTTCGTTGTCCGCGCACGAGCTTGGTGAAGAAGTTGATTGCCTCGGAGAGCGGGAAGACGGCAGCGCAGCGAGTGAATATGACGGTGACGGTGGTCACGGCAATGAAAGAGGCTTGATGTGATTCGTGACGCGCTCAGAGGAAGGGGGCTCGTGAATTTGGGAGAGACCGAGGTAGATGAAGATAAAGTTCTCCGAGAGTTGTGCGAGGGTCGAGAAGATGTACTTGGTCGTACGTTGCATTTTGCGCGACATGGTGTGATATACATAGTGCTTGAGGGTCATACCGCAGAAGAGCAGAGAGACGATGCCGGACATGGACAAGCCATTAGAAAAGAAGTAGCAAGTGTAAGCACACAGCGCAGCAAGGCAGGACTCGATGGAGGGAGGAGACTGATGGAGGAGTGCTTCAATGCCAAGGACATCGTCAGGTCGAAAGCGACGCCCAACGCCATCGACACGCTAAACGAGAGAAGGAAGATGCCAATCCCGTGGAAGATGGACGATATGAATATCTCGAGAGCCCAGCTCGAGGTCCACCAAAAAAAAATTGTCATGGGTATCCCTGGGTAAACGTGAGCGTGGCAGGCCGAATGGGACAACGACTACATACCCACCTTGCTGCCACCCTCCTTGCCAGCGCTGCGGGTACCGACGTCGTATGGTGTGTCCTCGCCGCCGAGGTTCAGTATGTACAGCTGGGTACTAGCGAGTGGGGCAAGCATAACAAGGGTCTGGGTGTGCTTGATGAGGCGAGGGAGGTGAGGTTGGCGGGGGAGTAGTTGAGCTGGGGGATGACTCGGACCTGGTAGTTGAATTGCTGCGGACCGTCATCTGAAGGGAGCAGTCAGATCAGAGTAGGGAACGAAAGATGGCGAGGATGGCGTCACCGTCTGTGTCTTCCTTGACCTTGACGACGCACACAACGCCGCCGCCCTCGGCTGTGAACCAAGTTGCCTTGCCCTCAAACTCCGAGTCGTCAAAAGAGGGGAGCTCATCTGGGTGCGCGCTCTCGGGGGACAGGTGGGAGGAGGGAGAGGAGGTAGTCGCGGAAAAGCGAGACTCATCAAAGGGCGGTGGCCGGTCGACGTGTGCCTCGGTGCGGATGGATGGGGAGGCGGACAACGGCGGTGCGAGGGCAGGCGTCGGGGCGGGGGCGGCGGGGGCTGAGCCGCATTAATATTGGCAGTAGCCATGCTTGGTTGTGTGACTAGACGCCGTCACGCTGTCACTCTCCTGCGCGTTCCTGGACCCTTTTAGGACTGCGACTTCCTATCTTGAGTCCAAATGGTCGTGCCCAGGCGCTGCAGAGTCTAGATTAGCCAATCACTGGCTTCTATGTAAATACACAGCCAGCCGTCACGCGTCACGATCCGATCGCCGTAATGATAACGACCTGTTAGAGCCAGAACCAAGGGTAGGCTACGAGGGAGTCGACTACAAGTACTTTTCCTTGCTTGATCTAGAACCAAACTTCATACACTGGCAGGTCCGAACCGCTTTACTAGTAAGCAGGCTCTGACTATACCACCTGTAGACCTCTGTGATTCTGTTCCGGGGGTAATCCTGACCTGTAAAGTCGGGATGTTTCCCCTTTTGGCCCTCAGGCTGCTGTTCGGATTCCGAGTCGTCCAGCGCGATCGTCCGGGTCGGTATGACCACCGGTACTTGTGAGTGGATAATTATCTCTTGAATTGATTGGGAAATCATCGGCGCTCTAGCTGGCTTTGCAAATCCAACTCGTGGTGGCTCGCTACCGAAATCGAACACGGTATAGAACTGCTGGAAGAAGATGGCTCCGATCGTCCAGGAATCTGGTCGGGTTCAGCGGTCAGCATACGGTTTTGAAAACGAAAGAGGAAATACGGGATGGGATAATCTTACCGTAATCCGTTTGATAAGTCATAATTCCGCTGAAACAATCGCGCGAGTCAGACATTACCCGTCCACGATTGAGGACGTTGGCAGGCATTAAAACGGCTTTCCACCGATGGTAAAAGTCATGGAGGGAAATGAACTGCGGGGACTAAAGTAAGTCAATCAAAAGTACTAAATCCGATCGAAACCACAGGTGTAGTAACCATTCTCGAAGGCCTTACCACCATGTGCCTGGTGCGATACCAATACTTGTGACAAAAATGGAGTTGGAGTTGGACTCGGAACCAGTGTCGATGATGGCGGGTACATCTGTCGAAACAATGTTGTCACTAACTTTGATGTTATCTATCTTCATCTCCCAGTAACCCCGAAAGAGTAATCTAAGTATGCAACCATTACCGCCTGGCGTATACGCTCACCGGATTTGTTACAAGAGTAAAGGCCGCTTCATCGCCAAAGCAAGTTAGCTGTCGTGTGTCACACGTCAACGAAAGCAAAGGTGTAGAAGCAACAGCACTCACGAGCGAAGTATACGTTGTTTCCGACAAAAGACTGCGTCGCATTTGCAAACCAATCTCGTACCGCGAACTCTGAATGCGCCGCAATCGGCAAACGACGCCTGTCGACATCCCGTGTTCGTATTCATGTCACGAGTGATTGATTCACCGCTACTACCGTCACAATCAAGCACTCACCAAGCCATTCGTGCCACTCTGTTATCCACGTCGACCGCGCATACTCGATCGGCGGATCGAGAAATATGACTGGTTTTGTATCCGAATCTCGTGCACGATCGGCTTCAATGTCATATGGCCTTCCAGCGTCTTTCTCGCAAGAGAGAGAGAGTCAAAAAGAACGATCGCCAACCGAATCTGAGCACACAACGCACCTTGTCCTCACTAACACCTTTCCCACCCCGTCGTTTATGAGCAACCAGGTCCCGCAGTCCAGCCCCCGATGGCAGCTCATCGCGACGCGCCGTATTGTCGCCAACGTCCGTCCGATCAAACTCGGCACACCAGACCTGCACGATGTGCGCCAGACGCTGCAACAGCACGCCCTCGATCCGTTTGTCCAGCTCCGCCACCCGATGCTGCGGATCAGTGTATCCCTTCCATATTCAATCGATCGATCTGGGATCGTCGACTTGTCAGTCACAGACACAATATATGAAAAAGGAGAAGGCTCGCTCAACGCAGCCTGTATCTTGCTCAACAATTCCGAAACTGCCTCGTGTTGGCACACGTCGACAGGTCTTCCACCGCCCGGAGAATGTCCCGGTACAGATCAATCACCGCGTTCGTCTTGTCCTGCAACACCGACACCACGCTCGCAAACTCGCGCACGAACTGCACATGTCGATTGTCACGCGCGTCCGTGCCCGAAACGAAACGAATCGCGCCGTGTCGTATTGGTTCACGAAATAGTCCCACCGGATGCTCATACCTAGAAATTTTACAATTATTACTGGTACGCCAGTCGGGTCGGGAGCGGAACGAAGACAAGGAGAAACCCCAAACATACCTTTGGCCACCGTCCTCTGCGCCTCGTTCAGATACTCGGCGACGAGCCATTCGATCCTCTGATCATGCTCTACGAGATCCAAGGTCTGCCCATACGTCCGCACCGTCTCCGTCAACGACACCGTGTGCGGATATACCCCGCTTGGCATCCTTAGCCATGTTCGTGATCATGTGCGGCACCTGAAAGTTCAACCGTCGCACGCTGCCCGATGATGAGTAAAATGAGAGCGGACAGTGCGGCGGCGCGAGAGGAAGATGTTGCACGTGTCGTCGAGGCTTCTTCTAGACCTGCTCATGTCGATGATGAGAGTAGTAAAAGAAAGAGATTCAATGGGGTCAGCAGGTTCCGGACCTAGCTTAATCGTCTGCGGATCAAAGTTGACCGCAAGGTGGAACCCGCCTCCGCGGAGCCGGACGATCTCGAACAGACGTCCGTTCACAGCCATGTCTCTTCGGTTGATGTCGTGTAGCCATGCGTCAAAGACCGGTCGAGTGTCGAGTTTCTTGCGGAAAGCAGTTGATTCGGACTGCAACTTTTGACCCTCAGCATATAATTCCCAACCCCTTTCCGAGCACGTCTTCGGCATGTTTCATGTACGTCAGGAGTTGTCGCTCGATTTTTTGAGCCCAGATGACAGCCCCCGCGATCGATGGTAGGTCCCGCATCCACAGACATGTGATATGCTTCCGAGAACCGGTATTGAGTCTTGAGCTTGTAACGACGACGTCAGCCAGTAAGGTTCGAGAGGAAAGACGCGATGCGCACCTTGTCGTGTAGATGCTTGACGTCCTCCTTGACAGAGTCGATAAGGTGGGTTTGATACTCTTGGATGGCACCTCGAATCTGTGAGTGATTGAGATCGTTTGCACGTGTCAAGTTCGAGATACGCGACGCCTACCTTTGGTCGAACAAACAGCGCATTGAACTTGGAAAACACTCTGAACATCTCGTTCGCGTTACGTCCAGTGCCCTATGGTCTATCGGGCAACCTTGCAATGATCTGGTTCTCCACCCTGGCCACACGCCCGTTGTACGCATTTTCGGCAGCAACCCAGATCCCAGTACCCTCTGGATACGATGGATCGACGTCACCTGATTGTATTGAGCAACAGTAACAGACTCACCGACGGAGACGTCCAGTACGTCGACCTGGCACTTCACCACTTCGTATGCCTCTTTGACCTCCTCTTCCATGTCCATTCCACCCCCACTTCCTTCGTGAAAATTGACATGCCTTTCGTCGAACCCGTCATCATGGCCAACTGCCCATGCTGCTTGCGCCAGTCCTTGAAGTTATCGCGTGCGTTCCTGCAACTTGTCGTGCGTAGGGGACCACCTCGATCGGGATGAACTTCTCCGACCGCAAGTGTGCCTAATACAGTCGGCGGAGCCACCACCATCAGACAGTGACCGCGTACGGGAACGAAATGAAAACTTTGCCCGTCCGAGTCCCCCTAATACGTCTCCACGAGTAGCACTGCATGTGCACGGAGCGCGATAGTCACTCCTGGAGCTTAGCGTTGTACGCATCCGTGACGTCCGCCTTGACGACAAAGGCGGACGCCAGGTCGTCGAGAACGGGTTTGACGAGCTGAATCGCATGTGAGACCTGTCGAACGACATGAGCAGGATCGGTAGTCAGCACAAGCACGTCGCTACTCACTTGGACTTCTTCCACGAAGAGCGCGGAGGTCGGCGTGCCTGTGTTGGGAACCTACGTCGACGAACATGGTGAGCGATGCCCGCGAACAAACGTCACAGTGGACATACCCGCCAACATGTACAAATCGGCAATGTAGAGGATCCGAGTCGTCGTACCCAAGTAGACAGTGGGACCGCCATGAGCATCGTGATATCCCTGAATCGTCGTTCCGTTTAATCCTTTGATGCTCACGGGATACTGGTCCTGAGGTACAATGCCTGGATGACGGTATGAATAACGAGATGAGTCTCCGGTATCTCAACGTTTTTCTGGAGGTGTAGGAGAGATAACTCGAGTGGGACAACGACTACATACTCACCTTGCTACCACCCTCCTTGCCAGCGCTGCGGGTACCGACGAACGTGTTGAACCAGGACTCTACTCCGCACTGACGAAGGTATCGAGACTCTCGTATAGTGTGTCCTCGCCGCCGAAGAGGTTCAGTAAGTACAGCTGGGTAGCGTACTTGAGCAACTTGAGCTGGAGGGTGACCTGGTAGTTGAATTGCTGCGGACCGTCATCTGAACGGAGCGGTCAGATCAGAGTAGGGAACGAAAGATGGCGAGGATGGCGTCACCGTATCTGTGTCTTCCTTGACGACGCACGCGGCACACAACGCCGCCGCCCTTCGCTGCGAAACAAGTTGCCCCTCAAACTCCGAGTGATCAAAAGAGGGGAGCTCATCTGGGTGCGCGCTGAGGACAGGTGGGAGGAGGGAGAGGAGGTAGTCGCGGAAGAGCGAGACTCATCAAAGGGCGGTGGCCGGTCGACGTGTGCCTCGGTGCGGATTCGGATGGGGAGGCGGTGGCGTCGGGACGTGGGCGGAGCCGCATTTGCAGTAGCCATGCTCGGTGGCTGTATCGCCTGCAGAATTTAAATAACCTGCTCTCGACCTTTGTCACGAAGCTCCCGAGCTCCACGTGCCGCTGTCGCTTACGTAGGCTCCAGCCTTCAACGTTTCAACTGCCACTGCCACTGGCCGTCACGGTGAAGGCCTCACCACTTCCAGTACTCCCCATTGAACCAGATTGGGGAAACACTGCTTCTTCTGTATAGAGTTATCCACCAAACCGAACTCGTCGTCGATGCATGAGCGAATCGCAAACTTGTCTGCGACACTATGTATTTAAGAGAGGGTATTGCAGGCGGGAAGGGAATCTTGAACTTGTACGGTAGATTTGGGGGTATTTGTCTGTCACAACGGAACATACTATATATATATATCATACCCCCAGCGGGGTTCATACTCGGACGAAGACGCGGACGGGTCTGGCCCACCGCGCCGCTGACACCCGGACCAACATCAGATCTCCACTCACATGCAGATCAATTCCGTTCTGTGAAACGGGGAATAAAAAAAGGCATTGTACAACTTGAAAATGCCGACTCAAAGATGGTTTGAATCACGCGGAACAACTTCTTCAACTTGAAGCTTGAATAACGCACCGAGGCTTCTGGTGCAATTATATGATACGCTCCAAGTACTCGTGGGAGCTGCTGTAGCGTCAGAGTTTCCCATCCCTTGTACCCAAAGTCCCAAACAAGCTGTCCCCCAGCCTTCTCGTTTCAATTCGAACATAATCCACATGATCCACTTTTTCATCAGATATCCGAACACACTGAGATCCCTCCGCTGGTTACCGCGGCGGTTTACCTCATCCGAGATCCCGTTGACCCGATCCTGCCGATCCGTCTGAAATTTGGCCAGTATCGATGTCCAGTCCAATTTGTTCGCCCCGGAAACAGAGGATCGAACACTCAATCTGCTTCCGGACAAGGTAGGCAAGATAAGGGGCGTCCTCCAGCGCTTGCGATGCACCTTGTCTAGAGTGCAGCGACATAGCTACGGAGATAAGCTTGAATACCAGCATAACTCCCGAGACAGGGAATTCAACGTACCATGGGTGGCATCGCCGACGAGCACAGTGCGTGCGTCGACTGTGCCATGTTTCTATCTTCTGGACCCAGAATATTGGCCAAACGAGAAGCTTATCAGTGTTAGCCGCCGCTGCGCCAATGAGCTGGGGAACTAGGAATGCCCAGTCCGAGTATCGTTCCCGTATGTGACCATTGAGCACATGTTTTGGGATGCGTAGAAAGAAATTTACCCACCTCTAGTAGGGCCTGCTACTTGGGCAGTTTGCCTTCCTCGCGAGCCGGCTCTCGTACGTTGTCCACCTGGACCTAGAGTGATAATGTGTACCGAATGTGTACAAGCCGCATTCCGACCCCGATCAGGTCTCACTTATCACGTTCCCCTCTTCCTCTCCTTGTGAGCATCATCCAGACGAACCCCCGCTGCCCGTGCATCATGACACACGGCTACTCCGCGGTAAGCAAGTCCGATAAGCCTAGTACGTCATTGAGCTCGGCGAGCACATGTAAACCCGTATACTCTGGTTTGTGTACGGAGAGCCCAATATACTTGTCGTACATGCTTTGAAAGAGCAGTCAGTATATCAGGACAGCGACCCGAAGCTCGGGCTTACCTTGATCAGACCGCCACTATCAAAGAGGTGGACCTTCTTCTTGTCCGCTTGTCCATTCTGTACCCAATGCATGAACGAGCACGTCGTCGTCGAATTCTTCGACGGACTGTACCTGGACGCTCCACCTGACATCGACTCATCTCTTCTACACTTCATCCACAAGACGTCTTGAAGGTCCGGCCGCAAGATCATGGTGGATTGGAACCCGTAACGTTTCTCAGGCCCGTTAGGCAGCTTGCTAAGGAGTCCACCAGCCGAATCGTTGATCATCATCGCGGGAACCGGAACTCCGTTGTCCCGATGGAGAAGCGGGCGAGAGAGGCCGAGTCCCTTCAAGACAGTCGTTCCATTCGGAGTGAGAATCAAAATACCACATTCGGCTCGCGGCTGGCCGGGGCAACCATCGAGAACGATGGCGTTCCTGTCGAGGCGTGATAGGAACGGAGTCACTGCCGCCTAATTTCGTTGGGTCAGCATAAGTGGTGCGACGGCGGACGAGAAGTGGGAACATGGACTTGCCCCTGCTATTCCACCCAGCCATGATAATTTGAACCTTAGTTTAGACCTGATGTTTATATCCGAACGAGACTCGTTGTCTATGTCCATGAATTCAGCCGCAGCATTGTCCGCTAAAGTTGACGTGCTGCTGCTTGAGCGCGTCCCATGGTTAGTCCGAAGGTACATTTGCGTCAACGTTATTTCAACTATGAACGCTTTGTACCATACCTGTAACCCACGCGCGATCACCACGGGTAACCACACTCGATGAAAAGAACTCCCCGAACATGTCTGTCAACCGCGCGATTAGCTGGACGTCTTCTGCCCGATTTTGATCAAGAGCCTCCGGTATGTCTGAGACAGGTGAAAGCGTCTGAAGTGCGACCTGCTTGGAGAAGATACAGAAACTCTCAGCAACCACGCACATCGGAAATGATTAATCGCCAAAAACGCACCATGATCGCATCAACAATGCCATCGACATACTCCTCGTCCGAGGCAGCACACTCTTCTCCCACTACACGAGCTCCACCGCCTTCGAGGACACCCTTCCGAACGGCCTCCTTTCCGATGCCGACCAATCCACGAATCGCACCCTCCCGAGTACCGAGTGGTTTCGGTGTCCCTCTTGGTTCCGCACTCGAGGCATCTTGTGCAATGGCGAGCGACTCAAAACCGTTTACAATCACTGACCTCGACGCATGCGCGGACGTCCCCCACCAGTGCTAGTACCAGGAGAGTCTTCAAAAGACGCGGAGTGAGAGGAATACGTCGTTCAAGCGTAGCGTCAGCAACCGGCCCAGCGTCTGAGCGGCCGCAAGGTGGGTCGTGTGGGTTCGCGGTAGGTTAGAATATAGAAGCGTGGACTGGATGGAAGGAAGGATTAGGTGTAGCTAAAAGTTGGGGCGGTCAGCGTACAGACAGTAGTGAATATATTACGTGCACGGAAAGTACGCACATATGGCTCAATGAACAAGGTCGTGTTCTCATGAATTGCACCTACAACGTCAAGCAAGACCTCCGAGTCGACTATCTTTCCGTCTGGTTCCCCATCTATTCCCTCCCTGAGTGCGTTGACGACACCTTCTCGGACCCATCGTGCTAAGCACAGCAAGAACGCTTGCAGACCGGCGTCTGCACGAAGACTCGCAGGAGCAGCTGTAGTATCCGAAGCGGACGATGAACAGTCGGGTGTAATATAGTTGAAGTTCTCGCGACAAAACTTGTTTGACGAGCTGGTTTTGTTCAGTAATTTGAGTTAGTTGTCTTCCCTGTTGAGACACCAAGGCGACGGCCCGGGGTAGTGGTGACTTGGCATCAAGTACCTGTAGGCGAAGGCTCTTTAAAACGCGAGGTAGGCGGGGACGACGCGAGGACAAGGCACATTAAGGCGGGACGACAAAATCGAGAGGAATAGCATGGTGGCGACGGGTTGACTTGTTCGCAGTGAAGGGCGCTAACGACTCGGAATTTGCGGCAGGTGATTGTGGGGAAAGTCGCTGGTCATCGATCATCAGTCACGCGCCTTTCACTCATCGATCAGATAACACGTACCACTGTTGCTCGAATCCCTCGACCGTGACCGTCCCTCGCACTTCGCCAACGAACTTGAAGCTACGATGGATCTCAATCTCAGACTCAACCGTGACCACCGTCACGGTGACTTAGACAACTTACCCGAGTCGGTCCCTGAGTCCTCGGAGTCGGACATGACACGTCAGTTGTCAGTGCTGCAAACTGAATCAGGCTGGCACAACCCAAGTGCCTTGATCTTGGGTGATCCCTCGGGCTACTGGCAGGACGTGTAGGTCACACTTACTGTACATTACCACCACTCACAAACATAATCCGTGATTTAGTCTCACTGGCACTGGCAGGGATCAAGTTTTCCAGTCATCCTTGGTCCACAGGTTGCAAGTTAGAGCCTCAGAGCCTGCCAGTGGACCTGGCGGTGGCTGGAACTTGGATTACTGGCATGGTATCAGCGGGACAGAGATGGCTCAGGCTACTAGTGGTGAGTCTGGACCTGGGTTGCTGTCACCACCATGGCAACAACCTCAGGAACAGACTCTAAATCACCGGCCTGAGGCTCATTGGCCCGGGCCAGGTAAGAGTTCACCACCATGACATGATGAAGGAAGTGGCTGACCAGACATAGCAGTCACGTCTGGCAGATCCAAGTCACAGTCACAGTAGGTTTTTGAAAATTCTCAAGTTAATTTGCTTAATTATTTTTCCTGAGCTAGTAGGAGTGAATATAGTTCCTTGGCAGGCTGGGATAGGCTCCCAGGCCAGCCTAAGCCTGTTCAAGTTGGAACTGGTAGTAGTTCCTATGATTTTGATGGGAATGTTTGTAAGTTTTTATCTTATCTGACTTTTATCATCTATGCAACCACAGTAATCATCACCTAGCAGCTAGATCTCAGGACCTGGCAGCACATTCAAGTTATCTACAGCCTGCTGGAGGCATGAGTGAGGACCACAGACAGCCTTTAGTAAGCAATGTTATTGCTGATTGTAAGTATTTCTTTTTTTCACTTTTATAATCCAAGAACTCACTAACAATTTCCACCTAATGATACTAATAATCATGATGGTGGTGTTATAGCAGCTGGCTCTTCTGGTACTGGTCCCAATATAGAGACCCAGCCTCACATGCTGGTGCCCAGTGCCAGTGAACCACAGTCTACTAGTATCCCTCATTTCTGTGGGCAACTTGAATCTCGTAAGTGTTCACTCTTTTATGATCTAGAATTGATTTTATTATTATAGCTTCATTGGTTGATGCTCTGAATTCTGCTCATGCACCTAACTGGATTGTTTTATTCAGACAGGCTGCAGAGGTTCTTTGCATCAGCCTTCGTGAAAGAAGGACTGGGGCTACTATAACTATGTCATTCAAAGAGGACATTGTGGTGGAGACCCTGTTGAAAGTTTTCCATGAGTATTCAACACTGGCAGATTCATTGGAATATGGTGAGTTTACTCATAGTTGTAGTAGATTTCACCACTAAAAGTTTATTATTTGATCCCAAGTTCAAGTTATCCTACCTGGTTCAAGTCCATCCAGGAATCAGATAGCTCAGACTCACTTGTCTGATTCAGTCTTCAAGTCACATCTAATCAGAGAGCTGAAGGAGGTGACCACTAGGTTCACTAAATATGTTTGGTTCAAGGCTGTGTATCTTGTCAAAAATCCCCTTCAAGCCAATGGACAAGAATTCAGGCTTCTCTCTACTGATAGAGTGATCAACCTGAATGAACTGGAGTTGTGGACTACTCACTCAGAGGAGTATGGCTATGGAGTTTTCCATCAGATAGCCTGGAATCAAGGTCAGAACTCTGCCAGTGTAGAAGTGAGTATATCATTTGTTCTATATAAAATTTTAGCAAGCTTACTAAGGTCTAAATTTCTAGGAACCATTTGGCCATCAAGCATTTTCCCAAATATTCAAAGCAGCTGCTTACAGGACCAGCCACTCTGGCTGTTTTCATTTTGTGGATGAGTTAGGAACACCACTGTCTAGAATGACTATTGCAACAGGAGCTACCATTTGTGGTTGGGTAAGTAGTCTACTCTATGTTTACTGTGCTTCAAGTTGCTAATACCACTTGGGATGGAAGCTCATAGCTGCCCTTGTGGTATATAGGAAGGAGAATATTTTTCATGTGCCAGACTGTAGTGTTTCAAAACGCAAGGACATTGAGAAAGTTGTCAAGAATGTCTATAGCTTTTTCAAGGACATTATACTTGAAGTGGGGCCATCTGGTATCCCTTTGGATCAGAGGAAGGTCTGGCACCAGAGGCTCATTCAATTTCTTGCTCCATGATTAAGTTGTTTCACTTCTCATACTCAAAGATTTTACCTACTACTGCTAGGTATTACAGTCTGCTTGATTTTGAATTGCTTTAACATGTACACTATCTCACCGCAAACTGTGATCAATGATTTTCCGGGACCGAGGTCATGTTCCCATTCGTGTCCGAGTCCGAGTCGAAAGTGATTTTGGAGCTTGTGGATGCCCCGAAGGTAACACTTACACCCGTGTTGTGTGATCATGATATACTAGCACAATGGAGCGACGAGAAAGCCTGTCACTCGGATCAGTTCGAAGGTGATTCTTTTTCACTAAAAACGACTGTGAGTTACACGAGACATGATGGCTTTAGGGTGCTGCCACGAACCAGCATAAACACGAGTCAATCCTATTTCATACGAAGTTCGCGACTGACCCATTGGAGCGCGCCTCACCCTACAAATAATCAACGTTTCACATACCCGCCTCATAAGCTCCATTCATACCATGAACTCCAGATTTTCCCGATATTCCCCCCACCTACTCACATGTCTTGTACTTGGGAGCACGGAAGTGGTCTTTTTCAAGTGACCTATAACGCTGTCTGAACTCGAATATACGCCAAAAAATCGAACAGACCTTTCCAAGCGAATGTCCTAATCCGACTTCGGTGGGGAATGACTCCGTCAACGTGTCACCCACATACGGTGCATCAGTGGTATCTAACTGGGCATGTCTCCGAGCTGCGTCGTGTTGCACTTCTTCTTTCACAATGAGACGCTTCTGTGCATCGGCTTGGAGGTGATCCTGCAGTTTCTCTGCGGCCCGAGCAGAAATTTCAAACTGTCGCCGAGCTTCTGTTTCCGTGGCGGGGAGTGACATCTGGTACACGGCAACCTCAGTATGGGTGTCGGGGGGCAGAGGGCAAGGCTAGGAACTGGCCGCACGGCAGCTTGGGCAAGGGAGAACGGACGCGTGACGGGGCGTGACACCCGGGCTCATGTGCCAGGGAGGAGAGGAGGGAGGTCACGAGACTGTGCACTGAGCACACGGCAGCCTGGGCGAGGGAGGACAGGTGCATGACAAGGCGTGACGCCCGGGCGTCATTACGCGCCACAATCGACCTGAATGTGTGGAAGGGGGGAGGGGGATGTGCAAGGCTGGGTGATGAGCATACTACTGCAAGCTGGATATCGCCAGACGAAGACACTTATCGTTCCGCGGGGACACGAGCGACGAGTTTGCCACCGCCACGGGTGGGTAGGATCACGTTGGCGCCTGCTGGTCTGAAGGTCCTCGCTGAGCGGCTGGGAGACACTTTGCATCGTGAGCACGGTTGAACGTTGAACGTTGAGCTTTGCCAAGCAAAGAAATATTATTATGTAAGTATGAACTTGAAAATCCCGGGCCGGACAACCGCTCTCCATTAGTACTATACGTCGCTGCCTCCCTGGTCGTCATCCTCATCAAGTCGCTTTGACTCGCTCGTCACCATCTCTTGCTCGTTGTCATCATCATCAATGTGTTGTTTTTCTCCTTTAGTTATGACCTACTACATTGTTTATATTTACACCCACAACAAAATCTCCCATGAGTCCCATCATCATTTTATCAGCATCATAATACAGAATAACGGCCGCGGCCAGTGACTCGTTCTTAGGAGTATCAGGTACACTTGGTTCCTACCCGCTCTGTTCAACAGAGGTGATTCCGACGACGGATCAAGGTGCGGGGCATGGGAGGGACGATGTCATGACATGGCGCGAAGACCATGATTCAATCGATTATCCAATCGTAGCGGCGCCCGCGGCAGTCCCCGACTCCGACGAGTGAGATGCCAGCCTCTCGAATTTCAGCACCAATACCTTCCATTCTGTCAGAAAGCAGGGTTTGCGACGATAAATTTTCGATGATACTCGTGTTCGGGTATCCGCGTGACATAATAATCATCATTCTCCTAGTTAGCCGTATACGGAACACTAGGAAAGTAAGAAATGTAATAATTGCACAACAATTCTGGACCAGCGTGCAAGACGCCTCAATAGGTGCTGTATCAGACAATGACAAGTTCTATGGTGTGATCGACCTATAATTTACGAGCGGACGATCATCCGGTTCTGGACGCATTGCCTCACGCACAGTCTCGAAGGGTAGCTTGCAAAGGCGGCTGTAAGCCCCGCTTACCACCATCGTATCCCACACTCCACTTGCACTCCACTCCCCACCATTCCATGATGTCATACGTATTCCACATACTCTCCACCGCCACTTCCGATACATATATATAGGCTATCCACTGCTCGCATGTACTCACTCTCTCTTTTCCTCTTTCTTTATACACTCTCTTCATATTCCGTTGTCCCGTCTGAGTGAGGCGTACCGCCTACAGTGGCTTACAAGGTCATCAATAGACAATGACGCAGCCAACCTACACGAAACGTATAAACAGCATCGACACCGGGGTTGTAACACAGCCTCATTCCATCAATATTGGTCCATTGAAGTTGGTCCAAAGGAGTGTCAGAATGACCTGGTAGTACCAACTCGTTCAGAGTATATTCTTTGACTCGTGAATTTGCCAAACTGTTTCGCTGCCCGGTCACTATCTCTATGTAGCAACAATCGAGAATTTGTTTCGAGAGGCCTGTATCCTCACACTGTGGGGATGAGTTCGTGGACTCCGGGCATCGCGGGAGAAAAAAAGACGATCCCGCTTGAATGGATATCGCCGGTCAACAGCTATTCTGTGGGCAATGTATATGGCTATCTTTGACGGGTATCTGGTGATGGTTTTTGTTTGTCGCTGTCGCCAACGTGACGGCGAGCGTGCGCCAGCGTGCTTTCCCCTTGAATCCGCCGACTCAGAGTCAGGCGAGTTTCTTTATGTCGTTGTACCTCTGGTCCTCCCGCGGAGTGTATGCCACCAGGTACTCAACCCACAATCTCCGTCCCTCCAGCGGGACGTGCTCCGCCATATTGAGTATCTCATCTTTCCCCTCATTGGAGGTCTCAGGTACTCGCCGGGGTTCGTTTACATGTCAAGAGTAAGCATGCGCGGTGCTCGGTACGACCCACCTTCAGAATAGACGGCTCAATGTATTTCCCGACGGTGGCTTGATGAGACTCTGCGTTAGTCATTGGTGGTCGCACAAATAACTCTCCCTAGTACTCTGCGAACCGCTCAAATTGAGATTATCGTTGCATGTCCCGATGTTCGGGCATCCAAGAAATCGGACCGACTCGGGTAAGTTGTCTAAGTCACCGTGACGGTGGTCACGGTTGAGTCTGAGATTGAGATCCATCGTAGCTTCAAGTTCGTTGGCGAAGTGCGAGGGACGGTCAC
>JBBPPI010000170.1:0-25412 GCA_038091915.1 Leccinum griseonigrum | reverse complement strand
TCACATCGGCGTGACATTTTGCGTCTAAGTCTTCTCTGAGACCGGGCAAGCCCGTCATGCCATCTGAGATCTGAGGCCTGGAGCACTGGCAGTGGCAACGGAACTCTAAGAAATCATTGAACCTAGTACGAGACTGTACGACGAGATATACATTTGTACGAATACACGATCTACTACTTGGTAGTCACCGTACGCGCGAGAACTTGACATCATCACAAAGACTCGAGATTCAGCTCAGCTCGGCGTGTGAATGACAGGAGGGACCCCCGCATCGAATTCTGGATGTCCGGGGAAACACCAGGAAAGCCCAGTGTTACCTTGGCGAAAATCTTCGAGATATCATTTACCATCCCATTCACCTTCTGAATTTTGACATCTGACATCGACGGAGTGACGTCATTGCAAAAATCGTCAATCGCGTCAATTAGCTACATAGTATGAGACGCTTATTCAGCAATGATAGATCTGATAGAAGGTGAAATGACTTTACCCATGCGCTGACATATGCAGTCGTGTAATAGGTGGCAGAAACCAACGGTGTCCAGATTGGCCCGTTCGGACCATCGGTGTCGTTCAGGAATCCGAACCAACCTCGACAGTCTGTGTCGTAGAGTGCGCGTTGAACAAGTTTGCAGAACACGACATTGCGAAACAGCTGGATGGCAGTACATGAGCTTCATAGTAAATCCAACAAAATATAAGACGTACCTCTGATACCTCCGGATCATCTGATTCGGGTTCACCGTGAAAGATCCGATACCCGTATGGGCCGGTCTTCAAGGATTTTTTTAGTGTCTTCTTGAAGTCGGGGATCGTCTCGTAGAGGGGAGGGATGACACCGATGTTCTCGAATTCATCACAGGATGTACGGATAAGATAATTCGCACACCGGAAGGCGTGCGCGCGGAACATACGGGCGACTGATCTCAACTATGACACGAAGGAAAGTGAGTTGTTGTTCTTGTTCGGGTGGTAGGAGGGAACCATACCTGACCAAACATGGCATCCTTGAACAGCCCGTTGTCGAGTACAGTCTCTATGGACGTCTCTTGGAAATCAAATTTGACGCCGCTCTTCCGACTCGGAACGGGGACCGGCAACACCACAGTGACTTGAGATTGACCGGGGTGAATGAGTGGAAATATGTATAGTACTAGCTAGCTCACCATGCTCGGGAACCCAGGACTCCTGCACTCTCTGCCGACGTTGGATCGATTTGATGTACAGAGCTTCGCAGAGTATGTCGGTTGGCGTTCGGCCAAGTGGATTGAGGGACATGTGCGTCCAGAGCGAGTTGGCGGTATCCATGGCGAGGTAAGCGAGGGACTCTGCCGTGGCCCTCTTGAGGCGCATAACAAAATCTCCAGGAACGCACGGGTGGCCCTCGAGGCTGTGGTGGTATCGAACGGAAGTGTCGACCGACCCAGGATCGACGAGGAAATTGGAAGCGGTAAGATTGATGGGATCGATGGTCAACTTGACGTCGACGATGGGGGAAGGGGGACGCAAAGGAATGCAAGGGACGTGGTCGATGCGACTCAAATGTGGCCATGGTTCCATCAGCGTCGAGTGCCTAGTAGTATAGAGTCTCGAGTACGACGGCTGCCAGCCTTGCGAGTCAGCGTTCGACAGCAATCCATACCACTCCGCCGCGTGTTGCGCGATTTCAACTTCTGCGACCTCTTGATCTTCCATGGCGGTTTGGAAGTGAGTTTCACCTTCAAAAACTTGTCCGTCTAGAGTGTATTCGTCGAGGCCGACAATGTATCCGTCGTCAGGATCATTAGGTAGAAGGGACATGGAGTGAGGATGTGGTGTGGTATTATCAGATCGCGGATTTCAACGCCATGATGCGTTATTACCTACATTCGCCTGCGATAATCAGCTTCGCAACCCATAGTTAATTACATCCGAGCCCTCGCGTCTGTCCAGGTGTCAATGTATTACATACTATCTTACATACTAGGGAACATGAGGATTTCATAATGTCGTGATCTACACCCGCATCGGTCGAGCGGAATGAATAGTCACCGGCACAGGCCGAGAACGCTCAAGTATTTACATTATATTTAGTTAAGACGTCGCGCGAGTGCTTGAAAATGTTGGCTTTGGTAATGGCACATTGTACCATATATGTCCAGATCAGATAGGCGAGAAGCATGTATGTAGTATATATATATGGCGATAATCAACATCGCCGTGAGATATGCACTAGTTTTGCAAATTCGGGGATCCGGGGTGTACACGAGTAGCTCCGCATGGGTCACGAGTTAAACACCGTGCGTGAAATTTGGTCGACTTACGTCTTAGTCAATTCCGAGTCGTACCCGGTCAAAGCACACACGCGTACGGTGCACCAAAGGCACGTTGCCAGATTGGCAGTGGCAGGAATTTGCCGACGGCGGCGCCAAGTGCCCGGTCTCAGAGAAGACTTAGTAGAGTTCCGTTGCCAGTGCTCCAGGCCTCAGATCTCAGATGGCATGACGGGCTTGCCCGGTCTCAGAGAAGACTTAGACGTAAAATGTCACGCCGATGTGACCAAAGCCAAAGCCCTCGCCACTTCTCCTTCTAGATCTCCTGCACACATGCCAACCACGGGCACCCGACGCGACAACGCTCGGACGACGACCGTCCACGACCGCTCCCGCACCCTCCTCTTTCCCGCACCCTCCCTTCTCGCTCTCACGCTCTCCCTCCTGACGCGACGAGAACGGTCGGGCGCCGACTACCCGCGTTTGCTCCCGCTCCCTCTCCCTCTAGACGCAAAATGTCACGCCGATGTGACCAAAGCCAGCCAAAGCCGAGGCTCGCCACTTCTCCTTCATGATCTCCTGCACACATGCCAACCACGCGACGCGACAACGCTCGGACGACGACCGTCCACGACCGCTCCCGCTCCCTCCTCTTTCCCGCTCCCTCCCTTCTCGCTCTCACGCTCTCCTCCTGACGCGACGAGAACGGTCGGGCGCCGACTGCCCGCGTTTGCTCCCGCTCCCTCTCCCTCTTCCGAGTCCCTCCCTCCCTCCCTCTCTCTCCCCTCCTTTCTCGCTCTCCTCCTCCTCTCCTCCGGCGTGTTATTCCTCGGGAAAGT
Organism: Leccinum griseonigrum; assembly: GCA_038091915.1. Lineage (NCBI taxonomy): Eukaryota > Fungi > Basidiomycota > Agaricomycetes > Boletales > Boletaceae > Leccinum > Leccinum griseonigrum. The sequence continues at coordinate 22,321 of JBBPPI010000170.1, read as the reverse complement.
GTAAGTTGCTATCGATTCCATGGTTCCGTTGGTGACCTGACAAACTGGCCAGATTTGCCAATGGAGGGCTTGTCTTTTCCACCATCACTATCATGGTCGTTGCTTTGGTTTCCCTGTATTCGTTTTTGCTATTGGTCAAGGCGAAATTTGTAGTTTCTGGCTCTTATGGAGGTAGGTGACCCACATTCTCAAATCAGCACAGTGCTTACAAAATTCAGACATCGGGGGCGCAATGTATGGACCACTGATGCGATATGCAATCCTCTCGTCTATTGCTGTATCTCAACTTGGATTTGTTTCAGCGTACACCATCTTTGTTGCGGAAAACCTCAAGGTTCATATATTTGTTTCCTTTGATGAAGCTCGTGGTATGACCGCCTTTCACAGGCATTTGTTTATGCGGCCACGAATTGCGAAGTCACCCACTCTGTCCTATTTCTCATCCCCGTTCAACTGGTCATCTTTCTGCCACTGGCGCTTGTCAGAAACCTAGCGAAACTCAGTACAGCGGCCCTCGTCGCAGACGTTTTTATTCTCGCTGGATTGCTTTATATCTTCGGAAGTGAACTTTCCATCATCAGCGAGCGGGGCATGGCGCAGATCCAGCTGTTTAATCCGCGACATTTCCCCTTGTTCATCGGGTACGTTCTCAGCCTTGATCCGATTTCACAGTTTTAATAATTGGTACTGTGAGAGTACTGCCGTTTTCTCGTTCGAAGGAGTTGGCTTGGTCTGTCTCTTGCCTAAATTTTGCCTCCGAGTTTTTGACGAATAGTTCAGGTCATCCCAATCACGGACGCTATGCGCGAACCACACAAATTTCCGAAAGCTTTGACTGGTGTGATGCTTGGGACACTCGGTAATTGTTATTTACATGCTGTTGCCGCTCGATACTTACTTGTTATCAAGTGCTCTTTGGCGGGGCTGGTGCTCTTGCGTATCTGACTTTTGGATCGGAGGTGAATGCAGTCGTCCCTGCACACACGCCGACGATGCGACGACGAAGACAACGACTCGACGACAACGCTCGGACGACGACCCGTCTGCCTCTCCCTGTCCCTCTCCCTGTCCCTGTCCCTCCTTATCCCTCCCTGTCCCTCCCCCTTCCCGTCCCCCGTCCCCCCTTCCCTCTCCTGCAGATACGTCAAACCGTGACACGACGACGACCCGACGTGGTACCGCGACGCGACGACTGCCACGACGGCGACGGCGTACCACGACGCGACCACGACACCGCGGTACCGTGACGACGCTTCACGGCGAAACGGTAAGGACGGCGAGGACGGCGGCGACACGACGACGACGACACGGCACTTTGCGGTAACACGCAGACCGCGACCACGATGAGGACGAGGACGGGTAGGGGGGGGGAGACGGTACCGCGACGATGACGGGTCACGGCGAAAGGGTGAGGACGGGGAGACGGCACGGCGACGACGGGTCAGGGCGTAACGGCAAGGACTGGAAGGACGGGGAGACGGCGTTGCGTCAGTGACACGGCGACGAGGACGGCGAGGATGGCACGGCCCATCAACGACACGATCACGACGCGGTGTCCGCGATGAGGACGAGGATGACGCACACGGACATAGTAAATATATATTTATTTACGTCCTGTACCTACGTAGTTTAAAAATGACACTGAGAATGTTTAAAATTGAAAAAGAAACTACAGAATGGTGTGGTCCGTGTGGTCGCTGTGGTGCTCTACTACAGCGGGGTCTCACTGGTTCTGAACGTGAATCGGATAAGTAAGTAAACCTTGCCTAGCGGGTCCAGGAATACGCCGGACATGGCGAGTTGGAAACTCGTCATCGTCGTGACGTGACGCGTGACTCCTGGTACTAAGTCTAACACAATATTCCAAACAATCACACCACCCACATGTGACGACTCAGATCTCAGACCCAGGTGCCTATCCAATTCTATTCCATGGGAACTCTATTCCGACTCCGTTTCTCGGCGATCGACTAACTGCCATCTGGGTAAGAACGACGTCTCGGTTTGACGAACTCTACACTCACGCATCACCATCTGACAGTACGACCACTTTATCCGAGTCCAAGCCCACAATCGATTAGAAGAGCGGTATTCTTATGCCCCCGGGAGAATACCTGGTTCCCTTTGAAAACAGCAAACTTGAACAGATAAACATATTCAACGACGGCTTGAAGCGCTGGGCGATAGACCCTTGCCGTTCTCCTAGATGGGTGGGTGTTTCGTCTCCTTTCGAGCCCTTTGTTTACTTTTTAATGGTTATTCATGATTTAGTCTTGGCGAACGACGGCTCGCAGCACCTCGCAGAGACCCGCAAACCTGGCAAATTCCTCCTCTCTGAATAATCCGCCACTATGAAGGCGAGCCCGTCAAGGAAAACCCGTCAGACTTGATATGGTGGGCGCTGTGCCCCTCAAACAACCACCACTATTGCGTATGTTTTCGTTAGTGCCAATCATTGTGTGAGGCGAATAAGCCGAGATTAAACGAATACCAATGTCCAACAGGATCTACTGTCGCTCCATATGCTACGCAACACGACGACCAGTACAATCATTTCCTGCGGAGCGATTGCAATCTCTTGTACAGAGGGTTGGCGATAGTGTTTACTGGTCAAACACCATCAAGAAATCCAAAGATCCGACATTCTTGTTTCTTGTGATACTCTGGTACGCACTGTACGAGTGGGACGAGGCCTTCCGAGTTATATCAATGTTCTTGTGAGTTGCATCACCTGCCAACCGTCCTCTTAATTTGGACCATCTTTTTTTCAGGAGCAAGTTGTCCTTCAGTCTAATAACATTGGACTCGTGCGAGAGTTGCACAAACTGCAAGCAAACTTCATGTACTACCAGCAACTCCTCCGAGATTTCTATCGGTCGGTCCACTTTGTAAGAGATACACCTAACCCGGCGATGAGATCCTCCTCTTTTTCTGAACAAGAACGCGAAGAGTCTGCAAAAATGTTACAGATCGAGGTGAACAATGTCATATCCGAGATCTTGAGATTAACCCTGCATGGGGAGATGATGTCTGACAGACTAGACAATGTTATTCGCTTGGTTAGAATATATCTGCTTCCTCTTTCCGCGTTGTGCACGAGATTCTACTACTTTGAAGCAGGTTTGCCGACTTTTTTCCCGTCTAGCTGCCAGCTTAACCATGCGAATCAGATAGCCTACCTTTCAACGGTCTTCCTTCCAGCAACATGCTGTAGGTCGATAATACAATCCTGCTTTCCGAGCTCACCTCTCCGATGTTTCAGTATGAAGGTCCGCGAAATCAACCCCATGTACAACGACACCAATTATGTTACGTCTCCCACTACGCTCGCCAATTATATCGAGACTACTCTTGGACTCTCCGCGCTTACCTCGTGGGCGGCGATTGCTCTCCAAAGGCAGAGCTCAGTTTTCCCGACGGGCAGTGGCGTCTTGCACCGGGCCTAAGTTATGGCCGCTGTTCCTCCTGTACGGTATTATATCTGCCCAACCAAAAAGTGGTTTGAGCGTGACGCTCCACTGGATATTCTCGCATCAGGCTTCTGACGAAGAACACTCGTAAGCGTATCCTTGAATCAGAGGGGTTGCGTGTACAGTTAGGCTCGGTGCTCTATATTTATTTTTTTAGGATTTCTTCTGCGGAGATTGTTGCGCGTTCATACAATATATGACGTGCTTCGCGAGGAAATCTAGGACCTTTTTTTGTCTCATTATTTTAATCGGTCTAGTGGTCCTGATATCGGACCATCGCTTACTTCCGCGGGTTACGGCTTCCTCTTGCATTTTGAACCTGTTGTTGTTTTAGCTTCCGTCTTTACGCCGTTCCAGCACGTGTTCTTCCGAACGCACGACCGTCACGGTGGATGCTCGGAGACTCTACCTAAGTTGGCCCTTCTTGTTGGAACTCGTCATGGAGGTGTTGTTCTGGCACCCCAGACATGCGATATCACACAATAATAATAGTACGTGATCCGGTGCAGTTTTTTCAAATGCCAACGGTCCACCACGCAGTTGATTCACGAAGTTGAATTGGCAAGACGAGTATTGCCGTAACATGTCGTAAGTATTTCTGAACATGCATTTTAAAAATTTGGGACCACGAGGCGGTGGGTTGACAAATGCTTCGTCCACGAATTCGGTTTGTCTGACGGATTGACTCAAATTGCAGAGCCGAGTCTGCATAACGTGTATACACCATGGTCCGTGTTCCGAGTCCCCTTCTGACAGACTGCTCTCTACCACTGCGTTCAGGCTGGTCGCTGGGAAACATGTCAAGCCTACTGCTTGGCTTCTTCATCGTTTGTTTATCTCGTCCTCTTGTATGGTTATCTCAATGACAGGAAACTAGGACAGCTCCCACCCGAGGTGGCAGTCGTTTTTTCACCAGCGCCTCACGCCTCAGAGAGTGCTTTCGGCAGCAGAGACTCTATCAAAGGATCCTGTCGTCATAAAACGCTTCCTTCCACCAAAGACTGGTCGGCGTACGTTCTTGTTCCCATTTATTTACGTGGCCAGGCTGAATCTCTTTTCAGGCGGACTTTCTGGGAGGATGGATCGTCTTTCGACTGCTCGAACATGGGGAGGAGCCAAAGAAGATTAGACTTCTAGATATCCGCCCGCACACTCGTTCCGACTTGCGAACCGGAGCCGCTGAGCAGGTCGCTTTTCTACAAGTTAACGTTTCCGATGCAGATGCCGTATCTGCGGCATTCTGCCTTGACCAGATGCAGAGGACTCGAGAACTCGAGGTCATGGTGTTTCACACGGCCGCCAATATCCGCTTTTACGAACGTCATATCTCTCGCTCAAGCAACATGTATCTGGACGTCCTCTCCGAGTTGCGCTCACCAGGGTCTGAAGTAATTTGGTTCGGTACCCGATACAAATGGCTCCGTCGAGATCAAGCATACGAGTGCAAGAACTTCGTATTTTGATCCTAAGAGGAGGAAAGGCGGATGGTATCTCTATTTCTCTTCCTCGTCTGTTAGGTTTCACACAAATTTCTCCGTTTGTCTAGATCTATCGACTCAAGGACCTAATCCATCGCCTTGAAGACTGGCGTATGGAACACCCGGGTGCGGCGGTCGGACAGCAGATACGGAATCGTGTAGAGTCCCCGGACCTACCCCCTTGTTCCCCCTTTGAATCTGCGAACTACCTTCCATCTTCGCCCGGTGACTTGTTTGCTGCGGACGGTGGACGCATCCTTTATAGATGTCTGGTTGCTGCAAGAGGGCCTGCAACCAGAACATGACCCATCCCCTGTTAATGAGTTCCACCCACCGTTATTGGTACTATCCATCCCTCTCTTCTCGATCGATTCAGGACAACTTCAGGCACCAGTCTTCGCACCACCGGTGGCACCCAAATACCCACCTTCGAAACTGTCTATGTTCGTCGACCTATCAATTCTTCGTCCCTACCTTTGATACCAAGCAATCGACTGGTACAGATCAGATATTGCGATGCAGGTGCAAAGCGACGCACTACCCCTCAAACTACGTGAATATCTCACGCGTGACTCTAATTCCGACTATATCCCAAAAACTTCTAACCCTAAGCCAACATGCAATGCCTTTCCGAACTCTTATTCTGCCACGACGCGTGCATAAGTTTTTGTCGTATAACCCGAAGGAGCAATGCCAACATACACCATCGAAAGACGGGAAGTACATGATAGCAGTTCTCCAGTTCTTCCTCTCTGAGCTCGTCACGTATGGCACGACCACACATCCCGACAGCGAGGCTTGTCGCTCCTTGTGTTGACTGTTCCCTAGGCGCCGAGACGAAGGAAGTTCCTGCAGATCTGGTGTCGATTCGCAAATATACCTCTTGAGTCTTGACGCCATTAGTTCCACCATCCGAAAATGCGGATGTCAGGTATGGTCCCCTCCTCGTGTTGACAGCTGTGCAATTGTCTGTTGATCACACATTTCAGCAGTAGTGGATCCAGAATGCAGCCGGAAGAACACACAAGGTACATTGCGAAAATTAGGCTCGAGAAATTCTTTGTCGGGACTAATCTGTAAGGTTCTTGATGCTATCCGAACAAGAAATCGTTTTAACGACATTCTCAGAACCCACATTGCAATCAATACGAGTTGAGCGTCGGACAAGTCCAAGGACGGCACAGTCTCGGTCCATTATGGTTGTTATACGCGGTATAATTAGCCAAGAGGTTTTTTTGGTCAGGTCCGTTTTGATTGTGGATCGACTTCGCAGTCGATCTCATTTCCCCGCCAGCAGCTCTTTCTTCTAGCTCGGTTCATGGTCTTCGATGGCGTCGGTGTCGGGATCGACACAGAAGGTCTTTTGAGGCTCCACCCGACCCTCCCCCGCAATACGAAGCTCTGTCTGGCTGCGCATCCCGTTCTCCGGGTTTCTGCTCTTTCGCCGGTGTTGATCGCGGGAGACATTACTAGTGTGCGTGCGTGGCCACACGCTCCCGACGTGTACCTGCAGGAAGATAGTGGCTTGTTTGCACCGATCTTGGAAGATTATTCTCTTGGTATGATGAAGGGTGATGTTGGCTTGGCTCCACCCTACGTCGATCGAGCGGTGGCAGCCCCACAGACCACACCATTCTCATCGCTCTCTTGTGCCCTCTCGATTCCACGAGCTTCAGTTTCCCATTTCAGCCCGTTGTTACTCCGAGTTCGGTGACCTCCATCCTTATTCACCCGCGGAGGTCAAGGCGGAGTCGTCACCCCGTGAATGAACCTTCGACCGCGAAATTTATTCGCAGGACTTGCCGAGCCTATGGTTGAATGGCTGGTATCATATGTATGGAAGATCTGTGCGAACGCGCTAGTCTTCCCTCAGGTGTTTGCCCCATATACGTGAGTTGATCATACCTATCGATGTAATTTTCCCTTGACCAACCCTCTCAGGCTTCTTAACGCGCCACAGCTCTGTCAGCCCATGCCGCTATGCATCACTGCTCGTGTCCATTTTTTGCTGATGCCAATGCTTCTCAGCCATCAGCAATGTTGTTGGCATTGTGGTACATCGTGCGCTTGCCTGTGCACCCGGTTCGGGCGCGGAACACGTGAAGGAGCGACGCTGTCGATGGCGAATCGCCTGAGGGTGAGGCGATTGTTCTCGGACTCGATGCACGTTAGCTAATAAGTGGTCGGATGATCATACGTTTCTCAACAAGACTTGGTTAGCGTCTTCTCTTCATAGTGCATTCTCTTTGCTCACTGCTCATAGACACACAATTTCCAATGTCACCGTGCACTACTCAAACGATTTGAACATTCTGCCCTGGATGTCCTTTCTTACGATCTATCAATTTCAATTTCGTCGTCTGCCTAGTCTCAGTGACTTAGCCACCTGCTCCCGTACCATCATTCACTCATTACAACCCCTACCCTCAAACCATCGCGCGTCCAGCGTCAAGTCCTAATGGGATCATTCGTAAGAAATTATGGAGGCCCCCCTCGGTCTCGATGATGAGCCAGTGATCCCTTGGCGGCGAGAAAGCGGGTCGCCATCCACTTCCGGACCGACCCAGTCGTCGCTCGGAGGAAAGTTGATATCCTTGGACTGGCCCCGACCCAGTTCTCGAGGAAGACATAATATGGTAGGTAGGGCTAACCTCACGTTGTTCGCTAGCAATTAGATCAATCTGATTATATTGTCAAGGACGTAGTATGAAGGTAATGTGGAAGACGACAACGGGGACGAGGGCGACGAGGACGAGGTCAGTCCACCTGTTTTATTTGTTTTACGCTCGATATTAACCATCGACACAGAACACGTTAAGACGATTCACGCTGATCTGGATGATGAACCAGACATCTCTGACGAAGAAGAGTATGGTTGTTGCTTATGAGCTGTATCATGCCGAGGTGATGCTTTGGCAGATTTCGAGGCGACGTTGGTGTTGTCGATGTTCGGGACCTTGCCCCTACGGGCCGCGCTAACGATGACGTTTTCACTTACTCGGCGCCTTTCGCTGTTCACAGAGTTGAGGTTCACGGAAGAAATGGAAATCCATTCATATCTTGCCGACAAGGGCGTAAGTGTCCATTCATTGTATTTTCCCCACGCGAGAAGTTTACGCGACTTCGTTCTGCCATTGATGATATGCAAGTTTCCGGCCGTTCTCGAAACTCACCAACCGCACTGGCCCTCTCGTGGTTCCCGACGTCAGCAACGAGGAAACGGGAATAACTTTCAAACCAAAGTCATACTCGACCCACACCTTCGACAGTCGTCTCTCTTATATTCGGATGAAGGCTTTCTACAAACTCTGCTATCTTACATGATTTTCGAAGCAGGCGACACTATACCGCGAAGAGGCTCAACGCTCGCGCGGACTCACGTTCGCAACGCGTGGCGGTTCATAAGCAGCCCTTCAGCCCCGAAAAATCCCTGAACCAAGAGACACTAGGTGATCTCACCGCCGTGGACAAGAGCTTCGCCCAGATGTCAACCCGCACTCCCAAGAACCCACTCCCAAGAACCTAGTCAATAAATCCCCAAGTATCACGACAAATAGAAGGGATCCGACTTCAACACTCCCGCGACTCTCACCAACCTTCAGAGTGAGTCCGTTTTGGACCTAGTCGCTCTCAGGCTCAGCTCGACAGTGTCTTGAAGCACTAGCGTACATTGTTGGCGCGAACAAATGATCGTCGCTCTTCTTCCTGACCGAAACTCGCAAGAGACAGGATGCGAGAAAGTCTAGGATATCTACGAGTTATTCCGTTTCACACCACTCTGGCGGGCGCCGACTCGGGGATTGTCTCGCTCCTGCTGAGGCTCAGTCCCACATGGAGCATGGCGCCACCGTCGTTCATCACGTTCACCGATGTTCATAGAAAGAATGGTGCGCAACAATCCCTCACTATTGAGCGGGTCATTTTCCCTCTTCGTTCATAATCAACTTGTCTTGGATTTCGACAACAAGCGAAACTACTTCACGCAGCAGCTCTACTCATCGTCCTGCGTCCCGCGAGCACTATGGCACGCTACAGCTCAATGTTCGGCGTGCTCGCGTATTCGAGGACAGTTTCCAATACCTCCAACGGAATACTGGGGATCAGATCAAGTATGGCAAGCTTAGCGTTTGATGTTATGATGAGGAAGGCATGGATCCGGGTGGTCTTACAAGAATGGTTCCAGATTCTTGTGCGCCAGATGTTTGATCTCAACAACGCACTTTTCCAGCCTTGCGCAGCCGACAGATTGACGTATCAACCAAGTAAGAATTTCTAGGTCAATCCGGAATATTTGTTTTCAAGTTTGCTGGCCGGGTCATCGGAAAGGCCTGGATGCGTACTTTGCGAAGAGTCTTTATTGGCAGCTCTTTGAGAAACAAGCCGACTATCGAGGGGTCGAATGGGTTGATCCCGGCGAGTACTTGGATTCTTGAGATAATCCCACGCCGCTGGAGTTGGCGTTCAGTACTAATATTTTTGTGTCAGACTCACCTTCATAAAATCTCAGTTTGGAAGGAATCGCGTACCGTTCCCGCTCAAGTAGGTTAAACTATACATACCTGTCACGCAGACAAACGAGCAAGAGCCGGTGCGGCTTTCAGCCAATTTCCGACTGTATCCCTCTATCAGTGAGGAGATCAAGAATTAGTGTCTCGGTTCCAGGAGATCGTTCCGAAGGACTCCATCACCATTGTAAGTCGACCAATTTTCGGAGAGCACAATGGATATACAAGCTCGGATCCCGTTATCGTATGTTGGTGGAGGGCTCTCAAGTCGTTCAATCGTGTGGAGAGAGCCAAGGTGATGAGCTTTGCGACTAGCACTTCGCGTGTGCCTTCGAATCGCTTCGTCGATCTCCAAGAGATGCAAGGAGTCAAAGATTCTCGATTCACCGTACTTATGGTGATCCGGATCGCCTTCCTCAAGCACACACTTGTGAATAGCCTATGATTCAGTGACACCTGTTAAGGCGGATCATGATGAATCCTCAACGTTTCGTGATACTAGGTTTCAATCAAATCGAATTACCGCAATACTCTTCCTATGAGATGTTGTGACAGTATCTTTTATTGGCGATCAACGAAGGGTTCGGTGATTACATTACGGATTAACTTTAACAGCATTTCACGTTTGTCGAGACTCGATCGAGCGTGCCAGCATGCCCTAAGTTCAAGTGAGGCGCGTTTATGACGCGTGAGAACATGCAGTGTCTGGCACTGTCTTCAACTCCGCTTTCAACATTTCATCCACCAACCCAGTCGACTTACAAGAGACGAAATCTGAAGACCAGGAAAGGACCCGGAGTGTTTTTGGGATGCCTCATTGCGTCGTCAAATGTTCGCAAGGTGCGTGACTTGGAACAAAGCTGGAGGCAATGGGACAAGACCAAGAGACAAAGGAATAACACTTGGTGCACCTTTTTTTTTTCTTCTCGCCGGCTCCGATGCTACATTGGAAACCATGCGTCGCTATACAGGCTGACACTGTGGGTGCATGCCGAGGATGGCGAGCTCAACCTCGTCTCCGCCTGAGCGCGGCTCGGACGGCAGTGTTGTCCGAGCTAGAGACATGCTATTGGCCGCAACCAGCTGTCAGGGATCCTGTTCGTGGGCACCGCCAGGCGCCGCTGTGGGGACCACTGTCGAGTTTCGAACCGCCCCCTGGTGCAATGGGCGACAAGTGTAAGGTGTTGTTGCCGTCCGCTTCCTCCTCCACGTCATCTTGCTCACCTCCACTACTTTCCCCCCAGCTCAATTCTCCTCTCCCTCACGCGCCACTCACCATACGCCCTGCTCGTCCTTAACGCCTGCTGTGACAACACCGCAATTCTCAGCCCTTCCAACGAGCGAGTATGCATCCTATGGGTGCGGTTGTGGTGAAAGCGTGGAAGAAAACGGCAGAGAGGAGGCTGGTAGGTTTCACGGGTGCAGGCCTTTGGAAATAAACGACCGATAGCGGCCATGAGTCGCGCGTGCGCTCCGAACCTGCACAGTGATGATACCCTCGACAAGTACCTCCCTCGCGTCACTGATCGCGAAAGCACAAGTCCCATCGTCCAGTGCGACTACCCTCTTGTCCGCAAATTCAGAGTGCCAGGGCAGATGCTGGTCCCACAGAAAAGAACCATGTTAAGGAGATGCATGCCGTTGTCATCTTGGACATCGGGGCGTCGATGACGCCGAGAACGCACGTTGGCGATCGATGTTGGCCACGGACGTCAGCGAGTTTCGTGCACAACTTTAGATCATTCTCACTCGTGCCTCCACCCTGAGGCTTCATTGCACCCACCCCCGTTTGCAAATCTGTACCTCCCGCAGCTCACGAAAGGCGAACTGGGCTGCTCGCGACACGAACTAGAGATGGAGACCTTACTGATGATATGCAGATCGCATCAGACACAACAAAAGCAGAAGTATATGAGGAACACTGATCTGCGCGGACGCAGGGATACCGGGACAGATTACACACTTGACTGTACTAGAGTATATATATGATTGTTATGATTTCAGTCTCAATGATGTCATCCTCGTTTGCTCTTTTGCTCTTATAAGTCTTATCTCTGTTCATTTTGTTCAGACTATCTCATACTGGAACCGATTTCGCTAGGGTAAACTCCGACTGTGGCCACGTAATCCTGTGCTTTGCTTTTCTCCCACACACACCCAGGAGAACGCAAGCACACCGTTACCGGGTGCGGATACAAAGATCATTAAAGGGAAGAGAGGCAAATCAGGCGGAGGGCGAGAGACACGGTGGGATGTCACAGTATGGGTTCGTAGCCGATACACGGTCGCGGGGGACTGGATTCGAGCGACAAGTTGGGCGGGATGCGATTGTGTGGCAGTGTCCAAGCAGTGTCCGAGTCGGGCCACCTACGGTGTGTTACACTATGCCTCACCGCTATGCGGCGCTACCTCATTGCTCGAACGAAACTGCGACGCATCCACCACCTCACATCCATATACTCAGCGTAGCCAATGATTTCACAGGTCGATTCAGCCATGAATCCAACCATGTATGTGTATGTACTCCTTCGCATCACGGTCATGGGTAACTTGCTGAGGACGATTCGACAGCAAAGACAATCAACATCCAAGGTAAGCCTGGTGTACACCTTTCTTTTTGTATTTAAATTGAACTTGTTTCTGCTTTTCTGTTAGAAATCGAACTTCGTTCTGTCGGGCAGCGAAAGCGTCTTCTCTCGAGGCAATATCAAGTCAAATTCGCCATAGGCGATACATCGCAGGTGACGAAGAAAGCAAAAGAGTAAAATAACTGTACCGCTTGGGTCGACAATTTCTTTCTGTGCGTACATCTTCGTCCTTCGATTCCAGCGAACTGAATTCTCTCAGTGATGGCAACGACGACTCCATTCTTGTTGCTGAAGTGTACCGAAACCATCGCATTTGACCGCGGGAACTGGTCGAACGCCTCGATGAGACCATTGGTAGCATTCTCAGCACACTCACTGCGGACAATGGTTCGAAAACTTTCTTTGTCGTCCGCTCTGCTGATCGGCGATCTTTCCAATCAGTCTTCCAGGAGCGTCTTCCATTCGATGTGGTGGGTGTTCTGTCGGCGGCAGAAATGATACATAGAGTGCTGATAGCCTAGCTTTGAAAAGGACTGTCGTCAGGGTGTGTGAGTTGGTTGCGTTACGATCACCACCTCTCATTCTCTCATTTATTCATTTACACGAGATTATCGTCACGTGTCGGTGATTCATGGGTACGAATTTAGGACATGATAATTCACTCCCTCATCGTCGTCGTTCGTCGTTTAATTCTCTCTGTGTGTTGTGTGCCTATCAATCATCGTCTTATCTCTGGTTGTGCCTGCTCCATTCGTTTGTTCGTTTACCAGGATGAGGTTTGTGTGATTTTCGCTCGAAACGGAAGGTGGGTGACCCGCCCAGCTCACGTGCAACCGCACAATCATCTTGTCCTTGACTCTACGGTCAGGCTACATGGGGCGGCAAAATGGCCGCAATCGATCAAGCTTCGTTCACACAAGCCTGTGTCTGCGGCCGAGGCTTCTCCGACTTGGGTGCATTCACTCGTCACCAGAAGGGATGCGGCAAAGGGAAGAAACGACTCGCAAGCGCACTTACTAAGGCAAAAGAAGTTTACCAAAGCAAAAGAGCCAGACTTGCGCCTCCCACCAGGAATTTTGGCTTGGACGACACTGAAACCGGGCTCTCGGGTTCCTCCAGCGAAAGCCATGGTTCTAAACCTCTGACACCAGGACCGCTTGTATCACACCCGGTGCGTAAACGTTTCAATAGCCTACTGAGTGGCCGAAATTAATGTGAACTTCACCTTTGCAGCAGCAACCAGTGGAAGATGAAGTATTGCGAAGGTCGCGACGAACCAACCGCAAATTACCATTCCGGTTTCGCGATGTCCTCCCGGAGCGCCTCTCACCCCTTCCTCCTCCTGAATTATTATCCGGTCCGCCATTGCCAGGTGTAAACCACTCATCTTCGTCTGACAACAAGTTGTCTGTCCCTGTCGTGGAATCCACTGGCTCTCTTTACTCATCGGTCCGCAAGATGTTCACAACGCGGATGAATAAGTTTGGATTGTTCCGCATATACAACACTGATACCCCTCCTCGCCATGACCCAGAAGACCCATATTCAGTCGAGAATATATCTTCATTGTGCGCTGATTTGGAGTTCTCAAATGTTGGGCCCTCAAACGAACCTTCGTATCACCCCTACCCAAATGAAAGCTCGATGTACCTCGGGGATTGGTACTGGAACCAAGGAGCACAGAAATCCAAGGAAAGCTTCAGGCAGCTCCTTGACATCGTCGGCAATCCTTCCTTTTCCCCTTCCTCCGTGTCGCAGACCGCATGGGATGCAATTGACCACCAACTTGGACAGAATAAATTTGATCGGTACCTTCCGGAGCAGTCGGGCGAGGACGACGGATGGCAATGTTCCTCAGTCACTATCTCGGTGCCATTCCATAGTCGGTCAAGGAATCCAGGGCCGAAAGACTACACAATCCCTGGATTTTATCATCGGTCGCTCGTCTCGATAATCAAGGAAAAGGTTACAAATCCAGCTGACGCATCGCTCTTCCATTTCGAACCATACGAAGTGCGATGGCAGCCATCTCACAGAGACCATGCTGTCCGGGTACACGGCGAACTTTTCTCTTCTGCTGCTTTCATTGAGGCGAATCAAATGCTTCAGGACTCGCCACCAGAACCTGGCTGTGAACTGCCGCGCGTTGTTGCGGCACTTATGTTTTCGTCCGACACAACCCATCTAACTACCTTTGGAAACGCCAAACTATGGCCCCTCTACTTGTATTTTGGAAATGAGTCGAAATATCGTAGGTGTCAACCAACGAACAAACTCTGCTCTCATGCAGCATACTTCCAGGTGGTAAGCATTCCATCACTGATCTGCTAAACTGCGAGTTCACTCTTCACCCAGTTACCGGACGAATTCAGGGATTTCCTGACGAAACATTTAGGCGAAAAATCGCACGACGCACTTCATACGCACTGCCAGCGAGAGCTCTTCCACGAACAGTGGAAGATCCTCCTTGACAAAGAGTTTATCTCCGCGTATCAGCATGGAATTGTTATAACGTGTTGTGATGGCGTCAGGCGGCGTTTCTATCCACGAATATTTACATATTCTGCAGATTATCCTGAGAAGTATGTACATCATTCCCGTTTCCATTCAGATCTACTGACATGGTGTCCATCCGAATAGGATTTTGATTGCATCTATACGAAACCTCGGAACATGCCCATGCCCACGGTGCAAGCTTCCCATGCTGAATGTTCCTGATATGGGTACCCAACAGGATATGACTCAGCGTCAGCTGCTGGTTCGTGTTGATGATATCAATCGACAGAACAAAATCCGGGATGCACGAAAGCTCATCTACGAAAGAAATTATGCCGTTGATTCTTCTCAAGTTCAAGCACTCCTCAAGGACGAGTCGCTTATACCCACCGCGGTCAGTGTGAATTTTGCTGGGGGGCGCAAGGTATCTATGTTAATCTATGTGGACGTATACAGAACGCTTTTTCGGAGAGACTGAGCAGCTTTGGTTTCTGTGTCTTCGTCATTCTGGTGGTTGATCTATTACACGAGTTTGAACTCGGCGTCTGGAAAGCTATTCTGAGCCACCTCTTACGCATGGTGGAAAGTTTGAAAGGGAGCAAGTTGCGCGAGCTCGATCAAAGGCAAGCGATTCTGACCAACACATTATTCCCAACCGCCGAACTGATGCCCTACTTATCTAAGATATCGTCAGGTCCCTTCGTTTGGAAGAGATACGATTCGGCGATTTTCGAATAACGCCTCAGAGATGAAAAAAATCGCAGCCCGGGATTTTGAAGACCTCCTGCAGGTATGTACTACTCCAATGCCCTCCGGTGGTCCAATCGAACCGGATTATGCAGTGTTCTCTTCCCGTTTTTGAAGGCTTGTTGCCAGAGCCACACAATTCCGCCGTGGTCAAGCTTCTTTACCTCCTCTGTCAGTGGCACGGACTTGCAAAATTACGAATGCACACCGACGAAACTCTCCAATTGTTGGATGACGTCACGAAATCTCTCGGGAATTCTATTCGTGCTTTCGAGGCGGATACATCATCTGCATTCCATACCAAAGAGCTCAAGCGCGAGGCGCAATGTCGCCAACGTCGTGAGGCTCGCGCTCGCGCTCACCACGGTGAGCAGACACACTCGGCTGTCCCAACTCCAGCACGCAAACCAAAAACCTTCAATCTTCGCACTTACAAGCTCCACGCACTTGGCGACTACACCGCTTCCATCAGGATGTTTGGAACAACGGATTCTTATTCGACTCAGTCAGTACGTACTTCTTAGATGTTCCGAGTTCGTGTGTGTCAAGTGCTAACCCTTTGCCTTAGGGAGAGCGGGAACACAGAGTTGGTAAAGCGAGATACTCACGTACCAGCCGAAATGAGTTCGTTCGTCAGCTGACTCGGATTGAGCGACGACAGGCCAGAATACGGCGAATTCGTGAATCAAGGGTTGGCCGTGCTCCCTTGGAATCGGTCCCATCTGATCCGAACGAACACTACAATATTGGGAAATCACAGCATATACCGATTGACCTTCATAGCTTCATTAGCCAGAACTCAGGTGATCCGGCTCTGAATGTACGCCTATATTTTCTCTGTCGTCGAACAAAGGGCTGAACGAAGCGAGCAGGATTTCATCTCAAAATTGAAGCACCATCTCCTTCCTCGTATCAGATTCCTTCATATGCATGCTTCGGAACCGGGTGCCAATCCTGTGGTTCCTGGCCTGGACAACCACTACAATGCATCAATGGCTACTCTCAATCACGTACTATTGAAAAGCGGCCGCATCTACCAGCATCATGTGTTTCGTGTGAACTATACTACATATGACGTCCGTCGCAACCAGGACACTTTCAATCCCAACGGCAACCGATGCGATATAATGATGCTGCAGGCCCCAGGAGATGCAGAGGAAGCAGTCCAGCATCGCTTCTGTTATGCTCGTGTCATCGGTGCTTATCACGCGAACGTCCAGTACATCGGCCCAGGGTTAAACGACTATAACCCCCGTCGACTGGACTTTCTGCACGTACGATGGTTCGAATGGATCCCACCCGATCTGCAACGCGGGGTCGAACTTGATATTGTACGGTTTGTTCCAATGAACGACGATGACGCATTCGGTTTTATAGACCCTGCGGAGATATTAAGAGGATGTCACCTCATACCCGCGTTTGCAAAGGGAAGGCCTCAGCCGGAGCGCGCCGTACTGTCTCCTATAGCAAAAAACTGCAACGACTGGAAGTACTACTACATCAACAGGTGGTGTACATTCCAATTTCTGATATGCGCTCTTACTGACGTACTACAACAAGGTTCGTGGACCGTGATATGCTACTAAGGTATCACTGGGGTTTCGGCGTTGGCCATACTTATTCCCATGTTCGGGACACATCGGCGGACGAAGCGGTGTCAACTACTCCACAGAGTTTGTCTGCTCAAGGCTCCGATATGCAGTATAATGCCTCGGATCACTCGCGTACCATCGGGGCCTTGATTGCTCACCCTAACGGATTTGACGACCTCGAGAACGAATTCTCGGTTGCAGACCTAAACATGCTTGAATGGGAGTTGTCCGAAAATGAAGCAGAGAGTAGACGGGGCAGCAATTCTGGTGCAGGGGGTGCTCCCGATATTGCCACAAGTATTCCATTCGCTGACCCAGATAGATTTGATGACCTCGACGCAGGTTTCTCATTTGCTGACTTGGATGTCTTTGAATGGGTGACTGAGTCCCAAGACGAAGATGAGGGTGATAGCGAATCAGACGATGACTCAGGTCACTCTGTAATGTACGAGATGTATGGGTCTGATTGTTGGGATGATGAGGACTTGTTAGACTAGCTCAGAATTCTCAGTAGCAATATTGACATTACTTGTACGTGTTACCTTGTTTATGATACAAGGTCCTCATCTAATTGTACGGAAGGTCTGATGGTCGTGATGGTACCGTGCCAGTGCACACTGTTACTCAGGCTGGTTCAGCCGCGCTGCAGGCCAAAAAAAATTGACGAAATCCTTCTCTTTTCTTTTGGGTTAGTCGCAGTCACTCCATTCACATTTGATCAGTCACGGTACCCCGTCTCACCCAGTCCGGCGGCACCTAAGCGCAACCCTCTCAGGTACGCTTGCCCGCACCCAGATCTGCACTATTTATCGGGTTCCCGAGTTGAATTCGAGGAAAGCCAGAAGTTGTTGCAGGAGAAGTCAAAAGCTTGGCAGCAACGACGTTGCAGGAGTTATTAACTCCGCAACGAGAAGTCGCACGACGCGTCTCGTGGAGCCTCTTTCTGGACGACGATGGACGACGACATCACAATGTTGGAACGTTCAAGAGAGCCTGGGTAAACGCTGCTAGGTGAGAAATCCGGTTCCTCACGTATACACGATTCGCAAATCTCTTCAAGACTTGGGGGATCAAAAATGGGAGGACATGAGGACGACTGGCTTAGTGATTCTGTCGCTTACGGGTCTTGTGAGTTTTCTTTCTTGCGGAGGATCATAGTTCCATTGTTGATCCAGGCTCGGAGATAGTTATTTGGGCTCTTTACGGGAGACTGCTAGAGTTCTGCACCCGCCTCTTGATCAACTTTGTTGAATCGGTGATTGGTCTGCTACGAGTCGATGGTGTCCTGAGGACCTTGTTCAATTATGATCCGTCAAGGACATGGACTCCGAGTAAGTTGTCCACAATCCCCATTCGATATGACGCTGAGTCTAATACAGCTTGACGTTCGACATGGTTCTCGACTGGATTTACATCGTCGTTGATGGTGACTCGTCAGGGTACATCGGGGTCTTGATCGAAGCGTGCGGGGAACTATTTCTTTACTGTGCTTATCGCTGGACAGATTGCCGAGCAATGTCGTTCACGTCTCAATTGTATGCACGACAACGTGGTCAAGTTCGAAGCACACAGCTGATCGGTTATTGCGTTGGACATTTCAGCAGATGGGACGAAAATCGCGACTGGAGGGGGAAAGTCGCTCAGTGTTTCAAACATGACAATTATGTGGTTGCGGTCAAGTTCTCCCCTAACGGACGACTAATTGCTACGCCACGTGGAATCACGACTCTGTTCGGGTCTATAACGGCAGCATCGTCCTCGCAGAATTTACAATTCAAGTCCTCTGGAGGGAATACCTCGCCTGGGCAAGCTACTCCAACCGCCTCTTTGCCTTGTCCTATGATGGCATATTAACTCTCTCGACGTATTCACCAAGAAGACGCTCGCGAAATGGCGCATTCACAGCGACGACAAACCAGGCTGTATCGCACTACGACACAGTCATCGCAGCCTCTGCTAATTCGTCGCTCTCACTCTGGGACACTAAGACACATCAACAATCGAGGACGTCATCCACTACTCCCGCGACATCGAGTCCATGGCCATCTCACCAAGCTACGACATTGCGACCGCTGGAGGTCACAATGTCACGCTGCAGAATCTTTATGACATTCTTCCCTTATCCTACCGGTCGGACGATGTGAGTGGCGCTACTCATATAAGATCACGTCCTGCTCCATTTGTCTTTAGGTGCGCTTGGAGTGAGAAATCCGGTGCTTGAAGATTGAAAAACCGGATATTTACGACTTGGTTATGGCCCTCCGTGCTAGGGACGCGCATCCAAGTGTGCTTTTCATCTGATTCACTCCGCTGTGCTGATATTCATTTCCACCAGAGGACGATATAGCGAATCTCGAGAAAACTATTCAAGAACTACGTGACCACCTTGCTACATCCAGCGAAGAAAAGACAGGCCTCAATGAAACGATCAATTCCTTTCTCGCATAGAATGAAACCTCAAGTGCGTCCTCTCCGCCTTCAAATCCACTTCGTTGACAATCCCCTTGATTAGGTCGCAAAATCACCCATCTCGACGAATCAAATAAGAAACTCTGCAGCGTGCTTGCGGCATCTCAAGGTCCAGTCGATCGATTGATCCACACCATCAAGGCACTACGCGCAGATGTTGATCTACCCGAAAAGTCGGAAAAGAGCTCAAGTGTGTTGTGGACCATCCACAACTGACGGCTTTCTGACCAATTTGCAGTATCCATTGTGCGAAGAATAAACGAGCTCGAGATTACCACCCAAGAACTCGGTAACGTATATGATAAGAAGCATGAGTGCGAAACATTGTATGCCACCGACGGTTGCATGTACGATGTTGCACTGCATATTGTGAAGGTGATGACTGGGGATAACGAACCGGTCACCGATTGGTTGAAAGGTGAGCTTGTGCATCCTATTCTAGTATAGTATATTCAGTCCCTACCATCAGAATTCACACACCGATGCACATCAAGGCTTCGGGAGATCGGAGATGAAGTGTCAAGTTCCAAGGAACATGACGAGTTTCTTTCAGCTTACTCCCTCGCATTCTGAAGGTGTGCGGACGGGATGGGCGACAAATATCAGTGACATCATAGTGATATGCTGCGAGGCGCGAGTAGGATTCTTGGAGGATGAACTCGTACATACTACCCAGGTATATATTGATCTCCATTGCACACCTAGTCTGCGCTGACTGTATAATCAGATCATTGAACTCGACCCATCGAACTACAAAGGGTTCCAAAGGAAACATGCGGTATTACAATCTAGGGCATTACAAGGAAGCATTCGACGCATTTGAGATGATGCTGTCGAGGATGGAGAATTTGCTTGACCTACAAGTTCGGGGTCAGTCATTCTCATTCCTGTTACGCATTCGACATGGGCTAATTTTGTGTCGACAGCCATGCGGAATTGTTATCCCGACACGACTCCAATCATTCGCCAGATCGTTGAGCAACCCATCCATGATATACCCCGACACCACCACTGGTCGTCTCTACGACAAGGCAATGCAAGCTGCGGCTTTCGAACGAGTCCCCACATTCAATGAGTTACGGTCTTTCATGACAACACGCGATCGGCTCGACCTTACACGCATTCAGAGGAGGTGGCAAACGGTCACCCTACATCGCACTGTCACGTGAGTCACCTGTGGCTCTGGTCCCCCACGTCGTCAGCCTCTTTCCCGCTTGGTGAGATGCCGGTATAGAGTTCATTTCCCTACTGATTTGCTTCTGTCGTCTCGCCAGGTGCGTTCTCTCTCATTTTTGTGTTTAGGCCTTATTTGATCCGTTCTCGTACGGCTCGCCAGCACCATTCGTGTTGTACTCGCCTGTATCTAGTTTCGCAACAATTTCCACTTTGTTCACATTGATTCTCATGACGCGAGATGAGTCTTCCCAAACAACATCGTCCGGAGACCATCTCACCGTTATTGGACAATACATGGAGGCCAGTCGAATAGCATAGTCAAGGAGAAATCTCCAAACCTGATGCAATCCACTTCATCCACGGGCTCATCTCCAATTAATTGCGGACCCCGACTCGACTGTTTCTTTTGGATCCTACTCGAAATACTCGACAACCTCGAGTGCACTAATTGCGTGGCTGTCGACTCGGGCACATCCTAACCGTCCAGAAGCTCCCGAGCCTTCTGAACCCGGAACGTCGCAATCCGCTCCTGACCGGCGTCGGCGAGAACCAGATCGGAATGATGGTCGAGACGGGACTCCCGAGAGTTCTGAAGAGGAAGAGCAACGACCTCGAAAGAGGAGAAGGGGGGTCTTACGATATCCAGCGGATCAGACTCAACTTGAAGCAGCGGGGCTGTTCCGAGTCACGACTTCCCAACCGAACCCATGGCTCAACCTTGTCAAAGGACAGCCGGTCGAACTTTAAAAGGTCTGTCCAAAACCTTGGCGTTGAGCAAAGCCTGTCAGCTTTGATCCCATTGCTTGATGCAGCTCATGTCACGGTCATATCTCTGCCATGGCACGTCTGTGCGGCAGTGCCAATATGGTCTTTATCAGAAGACATACCACCATCACAATTCAGCATGATCAGTAGCACAGATATTTTGAGAATATATATAATGATACAATGATGTCATGATACAGAAAATGATCATGTCTGTAATAGTGATTGAAATTGGGATTCTTGAGAAGGAAGAATGCACAAGCTTGCTGGCAAGATTGTACCACATGATTCAGATTAGCTCTATATAAAAACCACACCGGAAATTATATATCATGCCAATTTCAGCAATTGTAAGTCATTGTTAATGACAAACTATTATATGCCATTATGAGAGAAATTTTCAAGTAATTGCAAGTGCATATGTCTTTTCATCACACTGCTAATCCTTGATCATATATTTCTGGGAATATCAGAAGTTAAATTTGGTGGTGAAATGATGATGAGCACATGACCATGTTTGATCCAGTTGATATGATGATGATGTTCAAATGGTGAGGTTGAAAGGATAATATCTGATCTAGAGTAAAATGTCTGCCAAGACATATAAGTCATTCTCTGTTCTGTAAATTGTTGATTTTAAAAGGATAGTGCCAGGTAACCATAATGATGTGAGTAAATGTAAGGGATCTAAAGACAACTTATATACTAATATAACAGTAGATTCTAAGCAATTGCAAATGTGTATGTCTGTTCATCAGACTTTTAACCCCCTGATCAGGTAAAATAAAGAAGTGCAAAGGATAATGTCTGATCTAGTGATGTCATGGTGATATTCAAATGATAATGTATAAGAATGATGGAACATAATGATATCAAAGGATGATATCTGACCTTAGTTGGGACATAATGAAGTGCAAAGGATAATGTCTGATCTAGTGATGTCATGGTGATATTCAAATGATAATGTATAAGAATGATGGAACATAATGATATCAAAGGATGATATCTGACCTTAGTTGGGACATAATGAAGTGC
>JBBPPI010000169.1:0-25519 GCA_038091915.1 Leccinum griseonigrum | reverse complement strand
GCAAAGGGAAGCGGAAAGTACCACCAGCGGACTCGGACTCGGACCCAAATTTAGACTCGAACTCGGAAAATGATGACGACGAAGCGATGGACATTGACGGTCCCACAGCCCTCGAGGACGACGAGGACGACGAGGACGACGGTCGAAAATCCAGCAGAGACGATATGGTCCCTATGGCCCGACCGGAAAGTATAACGGTGCTACGAGAGAAACTGCACGCGCGCATCGCTGCGTTTCGTCGCCCAGGCGTACAGAATGACGAAGCGGGTGACAGGGACGAGCTGCTAGAAGAACGTCGGAGACAGCGCGCGGCGTTGAGAGAGAAGCGCAGGAAGGAGACCAAGGAGCGGAAGAGGGCCGAGGCTGAGGGGAAGAAGGACAAGGGTAAAACGAAAGAAAAAGAAAAAGTTTCAAAGAGCAAATCTGCAAGCACCAAGGTGTGTGTCCTCTCCTCTAGTCGTGCCCAGCGAGACGTGTACCTAATTGACTTTTTTCTTCTTCTTAGAGTCAACCACTCGTGACGGACGCAACGGGGGCGTCTTCCCTGGGTCCCTCTAGCCACCTTGACGGTCCGCTCACGAACGTCGCGTTCTCTGCTCTCGCTGGTTCGACGAGCAAAAAAGCAGCTCAATTCAAGACCGCATCCAACCCTACGCAGGCTCTTACGCAGCTCGCCGCACGGAAAGACAAGCTGGCTGCCCTCCCAGAAGAGAAACGCAAAGCAGTGGAAGACCGTGAGCGCTGGGCGAAGGCCGAGGCTCGCGTGGAGGGCGTCAAAGTCAAGGACAACGAGGGGCAGCTGAAGAAAGCGATCAAGCGAAAGGAAAAGGAAAAGGTACAGAGCAAGAAGACGTGGTGAGTCCCTCGTGACTGTTTACTTTCACTGTGCTGCGCTGCGATGGTTGACTGACGGACTCGGGTCGGTCAGGGAGGAGAGGAAGGAGCAGGTTACTGCGTCGATGGCTGCGAAGCAAAAGAAGCGGGCTGATAACATTGCGATGCGGCACGAGAGGAGGAATGATAAGCGGAAAGGTGGAGGTGGCAAGTCTCGACCGGGGTTTGAGGGCAAGTCGTTTTCCAAGAGCAAAGGAAAGCCATCGGGGAAGAAGAAATGACCATATTCTCCTACGATGTTGAGCAACGGTCAGGGTGCCTCTGCATGCTTGACTTTCTGACGCTAGGCGCTGGAATCAGAGTCGGCGTGCGCCATATTGCTGGACGGGATGCTAAGATGTCGTAAATCGATTAGGCAAGTTGCTAGAAGTTTTGTAAGTACAAGCCAACCGGCGTCGTCTGTCGTTGAATCACAGTACGGAACAGTGGAACACCTCCACCTCTACGACTCACGAGCAACTTGCACTTGACTCAACCACAGTTGGTAATTACAACGTCCAGAAGTTTCGTTTGGTACAACAGACTCTCGCATAGTCATCTATCGCAACATTCCATGCGTCGCGCTTCAGCATTTCCCTTGGTTCACAGATACATACCCCACTAACTCGGGGTCTGTCGGAAAAATGTGTAGCCTCATGTCAATGATGCCAAATTATGGGGTCTGGTGGCTCAGCGGATATGCCACCACCCCTGGGTTTGTCCTCTGTGACAAACGCCGGCTCTGTCACGGGTCGCGGGTTCGAGTCCCGCATCAACCGCCAGGGGTTTTTAGTGGGTAGTGCGTGTCAGCTTAGTCCCACAGTACTCACGTGATACTTGATAACGAAGTTCCTCACGTGTTGTCTCCGTAAATGGATTTTCCCCTGGAGAGTGGCGTTATATTCCAGACCGTGTGACAAATTGTCGTACGCCTTGTGCCGTGCGTTAGGGACTAGGTTAGCCAGTTGCCTCTCGCCGTTGTGCCTCTCAAAAAAAAAAAAAAATGATGCCAAATTACAATAAACATTACCAAGCAGTTACGGGCATGATAACGGATATGGTAATGCCATTATGATAGCAGCCGAGATAAGATAATGCCACGTGATTCATAGCCATGGCATGACGCGTCGCCGTTAGTCATCAAGAAGCATTACAATGGCACACCCGTAACTTGTGCTTCTATTTGACCTTCTTCCTTTACCTATACTCGGTCGAGCTACCTTCAACTATGGCACCGGATCGTCGAAAATACAAACGAGTTCAGAAAACAGTCACGGCGACGTCAGTGCAACTTGAATGTCGAACTTGTGGGATCAAATTCAACAAGCCGCAGGGTTTTAAGACCCATGAACTGCACTGCTCGAGGCGCAAAGAAAAGGAGCGACAACGCGTTGAGTGTACCAAGGAGTATGTCAGAGACCTGGAACAAGGTACGTGTAATGACTTCAAGTTTAAATCATTTACTATACTTTATTGATTACTTTCTGGATCAGCAAAAGAGTCGCGGGCGGAAGCCGCATATGATAGTATTTCAGGACACTTTGCGCATTCGGGCGCAGAAGCCGGCCCTTCAGAGCCGATTGGTGAGTTCGTTCACTGGCTATCTGTATCATTATTGACTGACTGGACTCTACTATCATCGCACTCCAGTTTCATCACCTGTCGGCGATGCCTCCCGCGGCTGGTCTCCCGAATTCCCACCAACTGGAAATGAGCCCGAGGACTCGGACTATGCCATGCGCGAACCAAGTGTTCATGATGAACATGACGGTGAGTGTGTATATTGTACTCTAATAGGATGGCGCTACAAAAATGTCGTTCAAGATCACATTGCCGGTGACACAGACCATGACTCTGTGAGAAGTATTCAAGTCACGGTTGGCCACAGCGGCCGATCTCCATCTCCCGAAAAGCCGTCCGACTTCAAAACGGAATTTCACCCTCGCAGCCATCGTCCACCCCTTTTCGAGCAACAGGAATCGTTCGGCAGTCGGGACCTATTTGACGCGGCCTCTTCCGTCGATAGTCAGCCTTGGCGCCCATTCGTTGAAGAGGGCGACTACATGTTTTCGGAGATTGCCCTCCAGGCCGGACTCAATGCCTCGCATGTTGATGCTTTACTGACTCTTATTTCACGTGTCACTCAAGGCAAGGCAAAGGTCACTCTTAAAAACGAGGTTGATCTCCGACGTGCATGGGATATGGCTGCGGCACAACTGACGCCGGTGAGATCTTGTTTGATCATAATATTTTGATCGTTAAAATTTAGCTTTTTTAGTTTGTTCGACATGATGTAGTCGCTGTTTACCAGGGAGAAGACAGAACATTCCCGGTGTATGCCCGCCCATTGTGGGATTGGGCTCTGGACCTGTTATCCAATCCCCTGCTTGCACCTCATTTCATTTGGGATGCCCAGCGACTCTTCAAACACAACGGAAACGAGTATGAGCGGTTCTACACCGAACCGTGGACAGGCGACCGTTGGTGGGAGATCCAAGTACGTTGTATCTTTGTCTGTGTTGCCACTCCACCG
This sequence comes from Leccinum griseonigrum, assembly GCA_038091915.1. Classification (NCBI taxonomy): domain Eukaryota; kingdom Fungi; phylum Basidiomycota; class Agaricomycetes; order Boletales; family Boletaceae; genus Leccinum; species Leccinum griseonigrum. Next base: position 22,113 of record JBBPPI010000169.1, on the reverse strand, counting down.
CCAGTTGTAGTAAACATGTAATATTCAATCTAGTCGTGTTTACCTACTGACGGTGTTCCAAATGCCGTCCCATTTGGTTTCATCCTTTATGCAGACAAAACACGCTTGTCGTCTCATGGGACCGTCAAAGGTTATCCCGTTGTCGCCCGCTGTGCAAATTTGCCGACGGACATCAGAAATGGAGAACGGTATGGTGGTGGCTGTGTTGTAGGATGGTTACCTATTGTAAGTTGACGTCTCGCACATGATGCAAACGGTGACACCAACGCAATGATTGTTTAACACACAGGTTCCGGAATCTGCCAAAGACGAAGGTAAACTCACATACACAAATTTCAAGCGTGTCGTATGGCATGAAGCATTTCTTCGCATCCTCGACAAGCTTCCGGAACTCTCAAAGTCGGGGTTTTGCCATTTATGTGTTGACAAGATTACTAGGTGGCTCTTCCCAATAATTTTGATTTTGTCTGCTGACTATGAAGAGCTGTAAGTCCGGCAAATCCATGATTTCAGGGAATTAATTATGTTTTGTTTAGGTGTATGATGTGTTTGCTTCGTGGTACAAGAAGCAAATGCCCCTGTCCTGTTTGCCTTGCTCCTCTCGAGGAGTTAGCGGATCTATCCAAGACGTTCCCGGCACGAACTGCAGATCAGGCGAAGGATGCGCTTGCCTGCTACCGGCAAAACAAGTCAGAAGGTGAAGCGATCCTGAAATCGCTTGGTCTTCGACCGGTTGAGGTAATTTCTAGTCTAATACTTTCCCTGCTTAGTGCTTTGTGTGAAATAAACTGTAGAATGTTTTCCGAAAAGTTGCTCATTCGGACCCAGAAGAAGCAGCTAGCTTCGACGACCTTCATTATCTATATCTCGGTATCTGGGGATACCACTTACTTGAACAACTCAAGATCCTGCTCGACAAGCTGCTGCGCAAGCATGCACAGGAGCTCGAGGATATGTGAGCAATTTGGCATCATTTCTCTTCCCGATTGACCTATTCACTCAATTGATTTGATAGGCTTGATTCGTTTCCGGTGTGGCGCAATCTTGTGCACTTCACGGGTGTCCTACACATAAGCTTCAGTGATGGGAGCAAATTGCAGGATCTGGCACGAGTATGCTTTTACTCGTTTTTGCTAAACACATGTACTAATCACTAAAATTTAATGACACTGGCAGCAAGTATTCTATGCGGCGTTGAACGTTTTAACAGATAACGTAAGCCGGGAAGGCCACCAGTTCCTGCGGTTGTTATGTAGCTACCTCGAGCTAGCTAGTCTCATTGGACTGAATGTCCATACTGAGAAGACGCTTCAGATGATCGAAGCAGAGTTGCTACATTTTGGAAATGAACTCAAGGTACGTTCTGACATCACGTGACTTATATGTTGATTCATATACTGTATTCCTTAGGAGTACATCTCACGCGTATCCAATGGCAATCTCTCGGAATACCTCAAGACAGACTGGAACTTTCCTAAGATGCATCTTTGGAAACACGTTGTACAGGACATCCGGCGCAAAGGAGTAACGCGCAACTACAGCACAAAGCCAAATGAGAAGATGCACGGTGCCCTCAAAGATGCCTACCAGGACCGTTCTAACGGCAAGGATGTTGCAGTTCAAGTACGTATGCTGATATTCAATCCTAGACTGCACTATCTGCTAATGCTCCTGCTAGGTTCTCCGAGTTGACCACCATCGTTTGGCCATGAAACTTATTCGTGGTCGAATAGATGCCGAACTTCAGCGTGCCAGTGAACAAAGTGCTCGCAAAGAGGAGGCTGATGCTAATAACCATAATGATGATATGGACATCCTCACGAGTTTTGAAGGGCATGTTAAGCTTGGCGCACCGTGCCCACCGAAGACTATCCAGCAGATTGTACACAACCATCATTCAGACCCGGCGTTTGGGAATTTTAATAGGAAATTTACTGCTTTCGTTAACCAATGCCTTCCGGTGTATCTTGAACGTGATCCTAATTCATGGGACATGATCTCGTTCCCAGCAACGTTCCAGGTTTGTTTCACTACAACCGCCCACCATAATTATCATTTATCTCACTCTTTCCTCGGCGGGCAGTTGCAGGAGCATAAGTATCTTCAGGTACACTACGAATCCAAGATGGACTGGCGACAAGCGACCGACCACCTTCGTTGCAACCCCATGTTCCATGGAAAACAACGTTACGATAGCCTCATCTTTCAGAGTTCACCGGATGAGTTTTCTTTTGCTCGTCTTGTGTTCATGTTCTCTTGCAGTATCCCTCCATTCGGCACTTATGACTTTGCTCTTGTCCGACCTTTTACAGCCAATGTCAGCCCAGCTCGGAAATCATTTGATGAATCCTTCAGGATCACGCGAGTAAAAGCACGTCCCCGCGCAGCATCAATGTTCATTCCCATCCGGTCAATCGTACGGGGCGCGTTACTATACCCTGACCCAAAACACACGGACGAATATTTAGTGGTAGATCACATAGATGGAGACATGTTCCTCCGTATGAAGGAATGGGCATCTCGTCGGTAGTACTCACATTGTTGTATCTTGGCTAGGCAATGTCACTTGTTCTTCAGCAGCATCTCACGGTCGACCCTCCATTCCCTTGCATTGGATGCAGCGCTGCTCATCGATCGCCTTGATTGAGCAATGCACCTCATGACGCTCAAGGACTTTGTTACAGTCGCCTTAGTAAATTATAATGTATAATAATCCCACTTTAATTACATAATAATATTTTGACACTCCCATCAACGGCGTCGCGAGTCCACCACCTTCCACTGCCAGCCCATTCACTGCTACTAGCCACTGGGCTCCAGCCTGTCGCCCTCGTATGCCTGTAAAGCCTTGTCCAGGTCCCAGCCCCCAATGTCAGACTTTGTCCCAGGTTTTCGACACCACTATCTTCGAGTAGACTCGGACTCGGAGTAGCATCGACATCTCCAGCGTCTGAGTCGTCAGCCTCCCCCCCTCCCCTCCTGGTATCGAGGATCTCATGGCCAAGTATAAGACTGTCCGGGAATCCGGCATCGTGATTCAGATCACCAGGTATCGCCTTTATTGCACACTCGTCCTTATCTCAAGTCGCTCACATATTCAAGGAACTATCTATAATGCTCGATACCGGGCAGTAGACTACCGACCTGCCAGTTCATACAACGCCACCCCCATCTATATCGTGGTCTGTGATCGTTGCCCCTCTCAATTCGTGGGCTTATCCTGCACCAGACTTGAACGGACCAACCAACCTCCCCAGGAGTCTCATCATGTCGTTTGGTGGATTTGGTTCGCTCTTCACCTCACAGACTCCCCTTCCACCCACTCAGCAGCTTCCACAACTCATTCCCATCAAACCCAAGGATGTACTTCTCGCTCAAGCCATTCTCCGTCTCCTTTCCACTGTGGCCACCAGCTCCGTCGCCGTGCGTCTCGCCATATCATTAAACGCCCAATTTCGCGCCATCCCAACGCTGGTCGGGTAGGAGATCGAGAACCTCATCCGCATACCCCAACGTGGGTCATCAGGAAATTGAAGAAAGTCTGTTCAGCCATTATAAAACATTACCATCATTCTAAAGTACATTAGTCTATGTCATTCTGATACACAATAAGATCAAGCTAGTTACTCCTTGGGAGAGTTGGGATGCAAAACCCTTTATTTCATAATTTTATTGCTGATCAGATTTTATCAAATCGATTGTGATGATTATTTCTTTAATATTGATATACTTTGTCAAACTTCACTCATTGCCACATATGATCAAGATTGTAATCACTATTTACATAGTTAATGACTGTCAGTTATTTAGGGTTGATAAGTTATGTCACATTGGTCTATTATGGCAACTGTTTTGGTCATCAGATATTATCATAATCAGGATTGCAATTATTATCTATAAGTTCAGTCATTTAGAGGTGATGAGTGAGATCATATTCATCTATGATGATAACTGCTTGGATGATATTGCAAGTAATGATATGTCTGATTATATTGTCATTTCTTGCTAACCTTTTCAGATATATCTAGCTTTATCATGATTAGTATAACTGAACAGTAATAGCTTTTGAAATTATTGTGTTTAAAGTTGATATAGCTGATCTGATCTATATAATTGCCAGTTGTGAGATACTCATTGTCTTCTAGTTAGCAGATAATCAGTATTACAATTACTATACATCTGCTCACCTATTTTGAGCTGATAAGTCAGATCACATTCATCTTTGATGATAACTATTTGGTTCACATTACAAGGATTGATATATTTGATTTTATTGCCATTTCTTGCTAATCTTTTCAGAGCTATCTAGATTTATCTTCATTGTTATTACCTATCTATAATATGACCTATTGTGGTATATGGTCATGATTTCAATCACTATACATTATGATGCTCACTCACCTAGAGCTAATAAGTTAGATCATATTCATCTGTCATGACAATTGTTTGGAGCATATTGCAAGGATTGATATATTTGATTATATTGTAATTTATTGTTAATATTTTCTGAGTTGTCTAGAATTATCTTCATTAGTATCACTGAACAATAATAGCTTTTTAATTGTTTTGACCAACTTTTTAAAGTAGGTGCAACTGATCTGGTTTGTAAAATTGTTGGTTGTGATATATACCTCTACTTACGGTGATCTGGATCAATAGTATCAACAAAATTAGATTGATAAGTCTGATCACAACCCTCTCAAGGGTGACAATGATCAAGACTATAAGACTAATGATTGTGAGAGAAACCAATCCTCATAATAAACTTGATCAGCAGCATCAAAGTTGATCTGCTGATCTTTTTTTTCCTACTGATAATTCTCAGAAAAACTATATACCCAAAGATTAAATTGGTCATTTTCTCCTAACTGTCATTGTCTATCATCTACACAAAAATTTCATTTATTAACTTGTGCATCTTTCCTAGAAAGTTGAGAAATGCAGTCAACATTCTACATCCTGCATCATGGTTTGCTGGTTGATATGTTACTAGTAGCATGCCATTGAAATTGATTGAATGAAAAGTCATCAGACGGCCGTATTCTATCATCTCACTAATTTAGCAGAGTCGACATCCAGATATGGTCATTATGTACTCCCTCAAAGTCAGAGTCCGGGATAGCTAATTGCATGCTGTAATTAATTATATAAATGAGTAACACATAATCAAGCTTAGTCAGATCCATTCACAGCCAAAGCTGCGTTCCTCTCATTGCGCTCAGCCCGTTTCTGTCGAATCCTAGCGAGTGCACTGTTTTTCGACGGGAGACGTTCTACCTCAGAATAAAGCGGGAATATCTGTCTGTTTAGTCCGTCAGATCACAACTCGAACGTTATAATAAATAATAATAATGATAATAAATCATACCGGTTCCACCAAACGAGCAACTGATCGACTTCATCCTTTTCTTCGGGGTCCTCGAGTAACTCCAAGATGCTGTTGTAGAAACGTTCCGAATCTGTGATGAGGTCAGTACGAGAAAAAACTTGCGCCGCAGTCAATGCAAAACGGGCCTGTGACAATGAGCTGTTTTGCCGCCAGGCCATTACCGCGTTGCTCACCTGTGTAGCAACATAAGCTAGGGAAGCCTTTGTCACCGAGCGCATCCCGTGGATGCGCGCATTTCCAGAACGGGTGGCCTTGGGCTCCTGATCGACTGAGCTGGGAGACGTAAAAACGTGCTTGAATGCCTTCAATCGGTGACAATCAAAATAAGACGCGATAAGTTGTGTCGTCAGCACTCACCGCTACGAGAAGGCCACTGCGGAGAAGTCCATTCCAAGGGTCTTCTGGATCATACATATAGTTTGCGTATAAGAAGATTGGCCATTGGTCTCCGACTACTTGTAGTTCGCCATTCGCAAGCTTGCTACGAGTCCTACAAGTCGGGTCATAAAAAATTACCGAGACAGCAACATAAAATAAAACACCTACTCGATGTTGCTCCAGTCAAGACCCGCTGGACAGAGAAGCGCTCCGGTGCGGTCGTGGATGAAGCCACGTCCAGACTTGACGTTGCGGGGGATGTGCGGGACCAGGGATTGCCCTTTCGGGGTGATCCAATCGATGATCGGGCCTTTCATTCCTTTAGTATCGTCGGCCCTGGCGCCATTGGCCCCTTTCTGGATCTATGAATAGTGATATCCATGTAAATTCTGCATAAAACGGATGGCGACAAGACTCACCAGGTCTGCCATCGCAATGACCTCGTCCTCCGAGGACTCCATGATTCGATCTTCTAGCCCCGGCACCATTCGAAGAAGCTCGCGGAAAACAGCATTCTCCTTTCTTTCGCTGCGGATCGAGTTAAAAGTGTCCAAGAACGAGAGTCGGTCAACGCACACAGCCGTCAAGCGGTCTTGAGGAACATTGTCAGACATGCTCTGGATCCCATTCGTGACGAGGGTATGGACGTTGCAAAAGGCATGAACAGCCCTGCCAAAGTGGCGTCCGTGATGGACCAGCGGATCTTGAGCGGTCCTAAAACAGTTAACCAGTTAAACAGAACCAGGCACTCAGGGATTTGGCGGCAAGATTAACTTGGAAGTTACTCACGGTTTTTTTCTGGGGCCAAGTTGCAAAGCACTCGAACATCCACGCTTCCTACCAGATGCAGGCCGTTCATCGTCACTGGAAAGGGTAGACATCAGACGACTCGGAGGAATAGGTTGTAACTTATCGAACGAACCTTCTTATATGCTACAGGATAAATTCAAAAATACTAGCTATTTTGCAGTGAGCGAACAAAGTTCAAACGACGCAGCTCCAAACGATGAGATGGGAAAATCTGCAAGCTCCGATCTTACCTAATGTTCGCCACAGATGACAGCGACTTTACGGGTGAGAAAGTCTAGGCGGCGGTTACCTTTTCCCATCACTGAATCAATACCAGCGGAGCGAACAAAGTTACGATAATATTCGTCGTTCGACTCACCTCCAAACGATGAGATTCGGGAGAATCAGTCTCCGCTCTTACCTAATGTTTGCCACAGTGGCAACAAGTTTGCAGGTGAGAAAGTCTAGGCGGCGCTTACTACTCTTCGGCAACCGTTCAACCGTTGAGCTCACTCGTTGAACGTTGGACCGTGCCAAGGCTTGAAGTATCTGCCCGCAACTTGCCAAGGTCAGTGTCAAACACATGTCCCAGGTATTCATTTGCACGGTGGCCTCAGCGTTTCAAACTTTACCGGAGTTCCCGGATCACTGACTCGTCCAAGGTCGGTAACGCGGCAGCTCATCGCTGTTGACGTATGTAGGAGTGGACCAATAATTGCTTCCACAAGGTCAGTGTTTAGCTCGTTCCCGTGTTTCCCGAATCACTGACTCAGATCAGCAACGCGGCTCACCGCTGCCGATGTTGGACCGCCAACTTGAAGTAGCTCATTCCCGTATTTCAAATCACTGACTCGTCGGTAACTTTGCACTGATTTGGCACCCACAACCCCAAGCAAGCGCATGCACTTACAAGGATGAATGCATGAAGCGATGCTCACCCGACTTTAGCCTCCTCAGTAGTGACGATTCGGATCTTAAAATCTCAATGGCGATGTCGTCTTCACCAGATAGATATCAATCTAGAGGTATGTTTCCTTCTTACCGACCTTATCAGGCAGAGATACTGACGTGTTGGCAGCCTCATCAAATACTTATACTTCCCTCAGTGGGCTTGTTTTTGCTCAAGGCAATCGCGTCACGGATGATGCACGACAGCGCCCGAACACTCCAACAAGTAATTAACCGCCGCCCGTTTATGGAAACCATCTGATTAGTGCCAGTCTTAGATGCTGCGTGGCAACTACCTCCAGTTCGTCTCGAATATGACCCAAATTCCAACGACTATTCGGAGAATTTGAAAGGTTCAACACATTCGCTCCATGAATTGTTGTCCGATCTTATCCGAGAACTTCGAGCGACAAACTTCTCGCTTGGACAGCTATCGGCTGATATGCCACAAAATCACTCGTTTGATAGACGTGGGGGTGCTACCCCGGGCCAGGGTGGTTGCAGAATATGTCAGCGTTACAATAGTCTACAATAGGCGCAGTCTGAAGGCGACAATGTTGAGTGGCCAAGCTTTAACGATACCGTAGAATACTTGTACACTTTTGAATAGTTTCTATACATGACAAAATTTTGGCATTCGGGGTTGGGAACAGCACAACATGACAAACATTCGGTGTCCGTAGTAGTACATGATACACTACTGTTAATGCTATAATGAAACACTACACGTTTATGCTCGGGTAGCCATAGCACGGGAAAGTCTAACGTGTGGGGAGCCCCCACGAGCTGGTCTGGTACGAGAAAAATTGCCACTACTACTAACACGACTTTGAAAGGTATTCATACGGGAAGTGAAGGGATACACAATTGCACGACCAATAGTCAAAAGATAAGCACCTTCTGGAATAGAAGGATCCAATGCAGACAAAAATTGTGCGTGAGCACCCTCGATGGTTCCCGGAGTCATGTGTTGTGCGATTGACACCTCGACCTTCTCAAGGATTTTCTGTGCCTTCAGCATGTTCTCCATTGCAGCTTTCTTGTTACTCAGCGCAGCACCCCAGGAGTATGCCTGCTGATCAGCATGATCAAAGCCAGGGGGCAACTCTTTCTTCTGTTTCAAGAGCTTCAGACGGAATGAATGGTCATAAAGAAGTTGTTAAAGATTACCGTGAGCTTATCCGAGTCAATCCCCTCTATGGAAGTCACTTTCGGCGTGGTGGGTACCTGACCCGACTGAGACCCTTCAATTGGAGAGTCGGGTGACGATGGTGCTGAAGATATAGGAGATGGAGAAGACGAATCATGGAGGAATTCGCCATCCGAGAACACCTTCAGTTTGCGGGGCGCATTCGAGTCTGGGGCGGCGGTGGGAATCTGAGGATCTTTGCTAGTCATTGCTGACCTTAAGAGCTGACTGGTGACCGGTGATATGTCAATCGATTGGGCTGACCCTCGGCGCACATCGCATTGAACTCTTATTTGTAACGACTGGACACAATTTGAATCGGAGTCTGTGGGTAATCTTTCAAGCAAAGTTTAGACTGATCGGTGTTCTACCTTGTACTACTTGACAGTCTCTGCCCAATGTGACCCAGAGTGATCGTTGGTTGATCCTTCGTCTACAAGTTGAACTGGAGCCACATCGGAGTCGTGACCGGTTGAAATTTCCTATAATCTGAGAGGTCACTGTTCCGGAACTTACCGGATATTGAACTTGAAGTTGAAACAAGGATTTAACAATATCGAGTGTCACGGGTGAACTTGCATCAAAAATGATAGTAAAGGGGTAGAGAGTTTCTACGCATGCGTTTACGCGGGATGGGCGTCGTGGTAGGCTGGTCAAGTTCGTTTCAGGTCAAGTTTTGGTGCGCCCGCGGCTGACTTAGTGCGGAGCTTGAACTTGTCGAAACTGTATCCGTGTCAGGTGTGGCTTGCCCCGGCGCCCGCGGCTGACCAGTCCGGAGTCCCGCACTCCGGCGTGACGTGCCTTCGAGCCTTCTCATCCTCCGCACGCCTCTCAAGTCTACCACCAAAACACTCGCCACTGTTGCTTCAAGTCCCTGCTCCCTGTGTGCCCGCCACCTCAGCCTCAGCCTAATCGATGTGAAACTCGGATGGATGTCATCAAGGTTGAAGTTACATAGTAATTTATTGTCCCGGAATAACTCCATGATGGCGGTCTGACCGTCGGCGGTCAAACACGTCTAATACTTCTTCGTGGGGGATTTCTCCGATTTCGGCATGCAAGTCGTACCACCGAGCAAGAGAGAGAAAGAGACATCCCCGAAGATGATGGTGCGTACGACCGTGGTGTCGTCATCGAAACCGCGTGCTCGTGTCCCAAATGCGTATGCATATGCTGAGGCTGAGGATGAGAAGGAACCAGACCATGGGACAAAGGTTGCGGTTAAGGGTGTGGCAGAGATCCAGACGAGAAGCGCGAACCACCAGCGGTGGCATCGTGTATAATGCGATCGCCGCGGCAGTCACCACTGCGATAGCACCTGTTGCTGTCGTTGCGGTTCTAGCTCTAGGCCCACGTCGACACACTCTGCAGCAGACGGTCAGACGGAATACTGCTGCCGCATTTGCTCTCGGCATCGGTGGCAACCGCGTTCACCGGGTTTTCGACGATTGCCTGCGCAAAGAAGCACTGATGGTTGTAGAGAACTACATAAATGTGACTGTTCATGGACGGGGCAAAATAAATATAAAGGAAATTCACTGACTTCTCGCGCGTCGGGAGGCGATAGACCTTCCAACTTGAAGGGTTGGTCAGAATGGGCGAAGCCAAGAATGTGGCCACGTTTTCCACGTCTTCAGATATAGTAGAAACTCGTAAACCGTGCGATCGAATTCCATGATTGCTGCATAACTTGGTATCTTGACAGTCAAGGTCCGTGCAGCGGCTTCGACCACATGGCACTTCATCGCAAAACGGTATTTCCTTCCAGTTGTTGTCCTCGCCGACGTCATCGTTGACGGAATCGGCATCACTTTCCGGTTCCGTCTCGCTGTCGTCAGCAGCTGTTTCGGGCCTGGCACTCGTATCCACCCTTAACCAGTCCGCGAGGACAGGATCCATATCAGGTTCTGCCTTGTCTTTGATGTCTGCTGCAATCGTGGGTATCTCACCCGCATCTTGCTCTCGAGATGGCTGTGACTGCCGTCTATCCACTACCTCATCATCATCATCTTCGTCACTGTCAGGTTCGTTATATTCGGAACAGATCTGTCGATCGTCCGATGCATGGAAGAAATATCTGCAAAGCACATAAATCGCGGGAACCGATGTAATCCTGATAATGGCACCTCTTTTTCAGCGTAAGCAGTTCGTCCCTGGCGACACAATCCAAAATCCATTGGGGCTTAACGATATCGACGGTGCCTTTCTTGACCAGCATCTTGATGCCTTAGGCTAACATGCGCCAGTTAGCGTAGCATCATCCTCGGAACGCGGGATAACGTACGCATGATAGTGCCGCCGTAAACGACCATGGCGAGTTGTTGAGAGGTCACGACCTGAATACAACTTCCATCGTTCGCATAGATCCTGATAAGAATGAGCGAATTGCCAGCAAGAATACCAACTATGCCATTCATACATTTTCATCAACTCTTTGCGGTCTTCTTCACCAGTCCTCGACTTTGGGTCCGCAGACACCACTGTCGAATATATCAACCTTGCATCACAAACAGAGAGCGTGATGTTATACTCACTGAACTTCATACCCTCAAACAAGTCCGACTCGACTTCAACAGAGTCAGCACTCGGACCCTGATATCGCGACGAAACCATCGGCTACAAAACAGTGTTACGAGCTTGCAAATGAGCATGGAGAAGATATCGAGGCCAGCCTTTTTCGAAATCTTCTTTCGCTTCTTCTTGCGATCGTCGAAGCTGTTATATAAATATATATGAGATAAAGGGAGGAACGCCACCGGAAACGATTACCTTGCATCTTTCCCCATCTTCCTCTTCCGTTCCGTGCGCATGGTTTCCAGAATAGCTGGAATGCGTCACGTGTGAGTCTAGGATAGGTTGTACGCGGTACGGGAGACAATCCAACCTGAAGCACTCATGCAATCCTCAATCCCAAGGTCATCTCGAATGGACAGCGCCCGAGGGAACCGCATCGTCAGACCGAGATGGTGCAGGTCTGCAGAAGTGAGAAGAGAAGTCAACTCCAGGAAAGGTTGGGTCGACGTTGGACTCACCGGTGCTAGTAATCTCAGCCGCCTTCACTCTCAGTATAAACGAACTACAGGAATGATGTTAGGACAATAAAACGGACACAAACAGTGGGCGACGTACTCTGCAGGCTCGATGTAAACGTCGCCCTTGTCTTCGTGACCACGCTTTGCAGTGTGCAAGAACTCTGGAGGATTTTTAGGATCCCACTCTTTCCAAGGCTTTTGGCGTATCCACATATAGTCCGCGAAGGTCAGGCCTGTGCCGATGCGAACGAATGAGCTATACCTGGAAGATTATTTAGTGTTACTCAATGATGCACCAACTGGAAACTTCAAACCTCGGTTCGTCGTCGTCTGCATTTCGATCGCCGAGCACAGCACATATGAGAGTAGATACACCCCCAGATCGTTTCCTGGTCCCGTAGTTGCCCGCTACACATTCCCTTAGCGCGTTTTGACACCATCAATACGAATGCCTTACCAACAACAAGCACGTCAACAGTTTCTCCCAAGTCGTCCTGCACAAGGAAGGATAAGTAACCGCAGCAAAAGAGAGCAGCGGTCGTACCATGTACTCTGGTTTCACCTTGACCCAATCCTTGTTACGTCCGTTGAGAGTATACTGCGAGTCCACGTGCTTTAGAATAAGTCCTTCTCCCCTCTCCTCCATGACCTCGTCCATCCTCTTTCTGACGTCTTTGGCAGTCTTGCCTTCAAACTCCATCGCGAACTCGATTCGCCCAGGAATTGGTTGGATGCAGGAGCGTAGATTTCTTTTTCGGAATTTGAGAGACTTTTTGTCGAGAGACATGCCGTTGAGATATAGCAGATCGAATACTTTGACTAGAACGTGTAAGATGCGTCAATCCATCAATTTCGAAATCAAACCACCTAAAACGTGGTCTTGGCTGGTTCTCGGCCTTGGATTTATCTAGAAATGAAGTGTTAAAAACTTTGTCAACGAAAAGGATGACAATCCCGCACCGCGTGCAGCAGTTTTCAAGGTCCCGAACGGTAAATTTCGCTCTGATACGGGATCCCATACCAACATTTCTCCGTCAAGAATGATGCTGTAGCTTCGATGAGTGTGCGGTACACCTAATATCGCGCGCACGTACTCTTCAACTCGTTCATCAAATGCCGCGTCGATGTGGGGAATTAGACGTCCAAACGGCTCTGTGTGCGTCGTCGTGGAACTTCTGTGTTTGTGCCATAGGCTCACTTACTAGACTTACTTACTTTGTAACGAGCCCGATCAGTTGTTTATGCGTGCCATAGAAAAGGAAAAGATTACACGTACCTCTACGGAAAGGACATAACGGGGGATGGTAGTCCATTTGATTGCTTGCATCATTACACATTGCAGCCCTTTACCTTCCAAGAGTCCGCAACGAAGAGGTCCCAAAACAGGATACAGCACCGTTGGACAAACTTGCGAGGCAAACCGCATCTTGCGCTGTCCTGATCTAATATCACAGGTAACCGCCAGACGACCATCACTTTTGGCAACAACTTGGAAAGGCCTAGACGCCCAACGCTTCAGAAAAAAGGGGGCTTTCAATGATATATCTACTGCTTACCAGTGTTCCACGTCATCCTGAACCCCCTCGTCCTGAACCCCCTCGTCCTTGAACTGGCGACCGATCAACCGCTTGAAGCCGAAAACGATGTTCTGCGCATTGACAACTTTTTGCTGTTTAATAGGAAGATCGACGAGCCGTCCTTCATCCATCGTGAAGGCAACGATAGTAGGCGGCAGACCACGCGGCAAGCTCCGAGTTACCGACGACGAACATGGAAAGGTGGTGTAGAGGATTGTTGGTCATGAACGACACAAAGTCGCAGTAGGTCGACGCTGTTAAGCATGAGGGAGTGAATGCGGGTCGACGAATTGTTGATCGCATGAAGAGTTTCGTGTAAGACGGTGACCTAGTGGTTGATGAACCAAAAGAAGTGCTCCTGAGCCTTTGAGCTGGACTGAGAGCCGAAAGAGAGCCAGAAGTTGCGAACCGATGCTCTCGAGGGTTTCCCAGCGACATGGAGATCGAGCTAGAGGGTGAGGGGGGTCGAAGTCGCGTGAAACGAACACATCGCCATGGACACACAGACGCAGGAGTGGGAGTACCAGAGTGCATCAGTACACGTACTGGTAACACCGGCTGATAACGAAATCGATCAGTATACTTGCTAGAGATCGACGACAACATACCTAAAGGGCTTACAATCCCTTGTAACCACACGGGTCCCCATGAAAGTGGTGTATAAACCCCAGAGTCGGGCTTCAGGGAGGTGATGGACTTATTTGTGTTGCACGGTTTGCTACGTTGGTGGGTTTGAGGAAGCAACATTTGACGTGTTGGTTTGGGTTGGACGCGACACCGGAGCGACGATCGCACAGATCGCACACGAACGCTGAGAGAAGTCAGAATGAGGTGATGGAGTCGAAAGCATGGACGCACCTTTTTCCGCCAGTGTGGACGAGCAAATGTTGCTGGGAAGATGAAGAAGAGCGTCGAGTTATAAGAGGGAAAGAAGCAGACCTTTTCGAGGGTGGAGGGTCTAACGAAGGACTTTCGCAGATGCGTCTTCTCGCGAGGACGCAAACCAGTCTCCCTTCGTACTTGGATGTGCTAGATCTGAATCCACCACGGGAATTAGTTGCATAGGCAATTGTGACTGGACTATGTGCTGGCCAACTCATCGTGGCGGAGTCGGAGGCGCGGTCCCAGAGAAGGAGGGAAACAGGAACCATGAGTAACTGTCCTGAGGCGACGTCGACGTCTTCATCACCAACACTCCTCCCGCTCGACCTCAATGTCGGTGTGATGCCGGTGTCGGGTCGTGGAGAGCCTGAGAGCCATCCTGAAACCTTGGGCAGTTTGGGTCTCTTTCAAGTTTGCATCCAAACTAATAGTAGTACAGTACCCGTTTTCACGCCTAACTTATAACTTAGGCCGCATTCGGAACGTAGTTGCGCTCAACGACGGCCGAATCGCCGTCATTACGGATACCGTAAGCAAGGGTTTTCACGTTTCAAAAATCTTTCGGAAAATATCGGGATGCCGTTTACATATCTATTTTTGTTCTGTTGTTCATATTTTATTTTTGGGCTTATCGTATTTGTTAGGCTCGCGGATTCTTGGTCTCGGGGATCTCGACGCCAACGAGTTGCCCATCAGCCTATCGGTAAACTGTACGTCGCGCCCCTCTTTTTCCCCGTTTTGCTCGCGAACTGATTCCGTGTAGGGATCTCTACATGGGCGGCGCAGGAATCAAGCCTACTTCGACGGTAAGTCGCGTGCGTTAGGAACGTCCGACCTCGGGTGTCAATCACCGGTTCAGCATCGCGGTCTGGAAAAGGGGGAAAGAGGATGTCGTCGGGTTCGTGTCCAAATCCCAAAACCGCGTGTCAACGTGCCCGCTCCCGAGTAAAACCACCACGGACGCACCTCTTTTTGCGCTTGCCTAACAGCGGCCAACGCGATCCTCGCGCTCAGATCCCGAATACGCGCAAGTCAGGGATACACCAACCCTGCCGCACGCTCCTCCTCGTCGAGCGACGACGCGAGCGCGATTGCGGCCCGCTCCATATCTCACACGAAAAGAAACAAAAGATAAAACCACTCACAGTTCTTGTGTTCCTGCACCACCTTGCGGTCGGCCGTGATCAACCCCTTCAAGTTGGAGTCTACAGTCTGGCACGATCACCGCTTGAGCACCTCGATCGCCACCAAGTCACTCCATGACATATATATAATCTCGCTCACGTAAATTCTAGATCTGGCTTCCTCGGGACTGACGCCTAAGGTGGTGAAAAACGAGAGCAGCTGCTTCGCTACACCGATCCCCGCAGAGCCCGCGTCAAAGAAGAGGATCTTTTGATCCGAGAACTGCCTGCCCGAGACGGACAGATCCAGCGCCTTGGATCTGCAAATTGATGATTAGAAATGTCAAAAAAAAAAAAAAAGAAAAACGCCGCGAAAGAGGGAACCTACGTCATCGTTGAAAACACGGTACTGGTGACGGTACCTATCAAGGTACCTAAACGCATTGTCGGTCGAAAAGTCCTCAAACTGGACGGGCAGATTCGGGAACACGTCTTTCATCGCGAGCATAAACTCGTCCATCAATTCGTCCATCTGGATTTGCTCCCGTTAGAACCCTTTTGAAAGAGAATCGATCGCACTCACCTCCGAGTCTTGAGTGGACGGCCTGGGACGACACACACCGATGTAGAGCGGATCGTCGAGGTACCGCTGGGTATTGGTCCCGAAATCGAGACAGATGGGCACCTGAAGATGTACGTCGCGTCGGACACTTGAGTGCGGGCACGCACGCGATACCGCCACAACCACCCGTGAGGTATAGGGACGAGAAAAAATACCTCTTTGACGCGCGAGTGGAGGAGTGCCATGGAGCACATCAGACAGGATTCGATGAGAGTCCAGTGAGGAGGTACTGCGAGCCATTCTTGGCCGCTTCCTGTTGTTCTTGCGGACGCGTTCGTGACTGATCACTGAGCGCGGTCGTCTGCCACTTGATGAATGACGTCGAGCACTGCGTGACGGAGGGGATGGTTGGTCGACGCGCGCGCGTCGTAGCCAAAGATGGGACGCGACAGTTGTTGTTCATCGTCTCGATACGGTCACAGTACTGGGACGTGTGCGACGACGGGGAGCTGGGTAATCGGTTGAGCGAGCGCGAGATCCATGATCCAGACGACGCGTGTCAGATACTCACCTCTCCGTGTGCGTCAGCGTATGCTGTCTTGAGACGACGAACGGCGTCTGTGGCTCAGCGGACGTGTGCGTTTGTCCGCCGCTCGGGTTCCCATTTTCGTTTTGGGAAAAAGACGGTGGGCCGAAAGGCGTTTTTGAGCGTCAGGGAGGTGGGCGTGCGTGCGGGGTGGCGAGGGAATCCGAATGTAATCACACGCTGGATCTGCTTTTGAGCTCTGCAAATATGGATTGAAGATGCGAAAATATGGTGCTGGGTCAACGCCAGTGCCAAGTGGATGCACTCCATTGCCATCCACCATTGTTGCTTGCAAGGTCACTATCAACGAGTTGTTCCATGAAGTACTTTGCACGAAGTTAACGTAGAAAGGAATTATGAATGCAAGCTCACCCGCTCTCCCAGACGCCAATCTAACATCAGATCCTCGGATAGGAACATTGCAGTAATCATTCGCATACGGTTGTGCATCCGGGCCAGCCTGGAGAAAACGTTAGACAGGTTGTAGAGCATCAAGCTCCCGGTAGAAATTACCCATCGTGTTCAATTGCCGCATGGCAGCGTCAACGATAGGGATCCCAGTCTTCCCTTGCTTCCAAGCGGTAAGGTGGTCCTCGTTGACTTCCCACTTTACGTTTGCCAAGTTCTCCTGGAAAGGTCGTCCCATCGATACCAAGGGAAGTTCGCCAACACATTCGTATAAAAGTCTCGCCAGGCTGGACAAACATATATAAGTTTTTTCAATGATCGTGAAAACACGCGTACCAAGTTCCTGAACCCAGCGGCCAATCCCCGCAGTCCGCCCAGCGTCCACTTTCTTCAAACCAGCTAGAAACATCGTCGCACGGACACATTCCCGTGGTGATATGACACCCGCCGATAAATACGGACTGAGTCTGGAGGTTGTGTCTTGATCACCCCTGTCTCTCGTGTCTGCATACAGCAAGATGCGACTCCGCTTATCGGATACTTCTGCACCATCCGCCAAGGGGTCTACATTTCCTAATTGTGACGTCCTTGCCTTCGTATCCAGAAAGCGTGTAAGTACCTGGAGATTACAAAGTGTCAGCTTTGGCGGGGAGATGAGAATCAAACGCAACCCCTTGAGCAGCGGCTGATCCTGCCGGCCAAACCTTGACCATTGTTTCTCTGTCAGCAGGGTCCAGCTCAAAGCCATCGACGGAGCGAGGAACGGGCGTGTCGAACAACGGTCCAGCAATCGGATTCTGACGGACAGAACTTGGATTCGGTTCGGAAGGAGGGGACTCTTTGAGGTATACGCTGATATTGTCGTTGAGCTTGGCAATCCAGCTTTTTTGATAAGGAGAATAAATCTGCAGAAAATGAGGGTGTATGTGCAAGAATGTACGAGTAATGTACTCATACCGTATGAATCTTTCCGTTTTTCGTCTTAATGAAGCCAAGCTCAATGACACACCTGTCATGATAGTAATGTGGACGAATGCCCTTCTCCTTTAATGGGCCGAGGACCTTTAAGTCACGTCTCAGCTCGTCCACTTCGTACTCCATGTTGGCAAACATGCTGATGCAGTGGAAAGAGTCGAGTAGAGAAATGTTTTTTTAAGGAATGGTATGACGAGGAGAGTGTGGCACCGTGTGCAGAGGAATATCAAGTTCCGCGAGTGATTCCTGCAGCCTATAAGCAAGCATACCATGGTGAACGGCTTGTTTGGACGCTTCTGCAAGCGCTCGTTTGTCTCGGACTGCCAATGATTCAAGGCTTTGTGCGGCGAAATTTTCGGGCCAATAGATAAATCAACGTACTGCGCAAGTCACCCATTAGCATCCAATAGACGATTGATTTTTCCTAGAAGTGGGTTTTGTACCGTATCGCGCATTTCAGCAAGCAGCCTCTGGAAAGGAGGATTGGCTTGAACGGTTGCTGCGGCTTCTGGAGTAGCGACCTTTCTGGGCGCAAACGGATGAGCAGTCCTTGCTCTCTTCGACGCGTTAAGTGAACTCGGACTGATAAGTCTGGGCAGGGGGGAGGGGAAGTGAAGTGTTGAACATTCTGTGCTGGGCCGAGACAGTAAATATTCAAGCCACTGGGCGCTCTCGATCGGTGCTGTTGATCGAGAACACGTGAGATGATGTCACAGGTGGCCCGCCAAAGTATTCCGAATCAGTACTCGGTGGGTACTCGACGACATAAGTACACACTAATAGCGACGACTTGAGGCGGGCAGTAGTAAGGCTAGCCTGATAAGCTTAGTATTGTGTCAAGTTGCTAGCAGTAGTAGGGCAGTGCTCCGCTGCACTTTCAAATTCATGCATTTGAGAAAAGGCAACGAGTCAGCCCCGCAATAACACACTAAAAATCCAGCCAGGCATAAATTTCCAGCACACTCAGTGTGCCCTCTCCAGTCGTCATTGAAGCCGCCTCTGCCTCTCGTTTCGGCGACGTATGGAATATTGAATCCTCCGAGTCACGGCCACCACGGTCACGGTGGACTTAGGATGAGTTCACAGCCACATTTACGGCATGAGCTCAAAGCGGAAGGGACGCGTTAGGTCTCGCCACCGACCACACACTTGCCAGTGTACGCAGTATGTCCATTTATCAGACGTCCTCAGTGTACGGTACGGTGTCGTCTTATTCTCTCCGTGCAGGTTCGGTAGTGTCACTTTCCCGTCTCTCTTACGTTAAACCCGACACTGCTCTCTTTGCTATTGCCGCACTTGCTTCGTCTGACTCTTGATCTAAGTGGAGTTCATGGACGATGCAAATGTAATGAAGTTTTGGATTATCTAGTTCGAATCTCGAACATTCTTCTACTCTGAACTGGTTCATATCGCGAAGACCGTTTTGCGTAGCTTTCCAGGTTCCCCCATCAGGAAAATTTTTAAGTGCTGATATTCCTAGCTTAATATGATCAACTACTTATCAGCTAATATAAGCAGATAGATCCATATCTGGCATTATTATTGTTACATCATAAATTTACAGAATAGACAATGTATTATACTTCTTGGTAGACATTTTATTACTAGATCAGATAGTATCCTCTGAATGTCTTCATTGTTCATCAAGCTCACATATTATCCTTTGAATAGCACCATGATATCACTGGATCAGATGTTACCTTTTCAATATCATAGTTTTGTTACAAGCTCACTGACGATCATATGGATTTCACTATGATGTCACTGGATTAGACATTATCCTTTGGACATCATCAATATACCACCCAGCCCACATATTATCCTTTGAATAGCACCATGATATCACTAGATAAGATGTTACCTTTTCAATATCATAGTTTTGTTACAAGCTCACTGACGATCATATGGATTTCACTATGATGTCACTGGATTTGACATTATCATTGTGCATCATCAATTTATCACCCAGCTCACATGTTATCCTTTGAATGACATGATGGTATAACTAGATTGGATGTTACCCTTTGAATATCATCACTTTTCTACCCAGCCCACATATTATCATTTGAATACCACCATGATATCACTTGAATTAGACATTATACTTTGCTCATTAACCATTAGGAAAAAATGTAAGTGCCAATATACCCAGCTAAATATGATAAATCAATCTGATATAGCCATATATATATATTTGTGACCATCATCTGCAGATTATCTACATTCGAGTATTGCCATGTCATTGCTTTGAGGTCACCATGTCATTTGCAAGACCAGCCTGAGATACTCTCTCTTGCACATCACTGCATCATTACTGATTGTGTGAACATCAAGTCACCACTCCAACTATTATTATCATTTGACCAAGCTCATCTAATAAATAACATTACTAGCTATAACTCCGACTTTGGCATTGATGAGACTACATGTCCGACCAACAAGGTTTGACTCGGAACTCACTGACACGGAACAGGCACGAATGCCTCATTAGAGGCTCATTGCAGGAAGAGGAAAGGGCAAAAAAGAGCCCGTCGGACCCGAGTCCGGGTAGCGACCGTCTTCGTTCACTTAGAAACATATGGAAGGTCCGCTGAAGAACCACTCACTGAAGATGACGGTCCCCGGGCCGTTATCGACCGTGGCTCACGCCATGCTAGGCACTCATCTGGGCGCAAGTTTCGTCATTCTCCTTTCCACTCCCATCACTCGTGATTCGTGAATCTTGATTGGTTCCTCCTGACGCGCAGGCTCCCCTGCAGCCCCACTGGTTCGCGTGGGAGGCCTGGAGGGGACCATTTCTTCCCAAACGACGGGGCGTCTTGCCCTGAGCGATGAGAGCGCCATCACGGTGGGTACTCTCTGTGAAGGTGGCGAGAGCCTCAGCGAGGGTGGTGTTGGTAGAGTTGAGCTGTGGCTGTATGAGGGTGTTGTTGACGTAGCAGTTGGTGTTGAGTTCATCGCCGCCGGTGCCAAAGTAGGACGGAGGGAGGGCGGAGGCGATGCTGCTCAACGGGGACTCGGAGGTGGTGAAGTTGACAACAACGGGGAGGGCAAAGCGGAGTTGTCCTGCGGGGGGCTCGTTGGCGTAGGTGGACCAAGGGGTGGCATCGAAACAGGCGACGAAGTCTGGATATGTCTCGCCAATGATGGCGGTGTGACCTGGGGTATTGATTTCCTGGAAATCATCAAGTGAGCTAGTAGGGGTCATCGTCTATTGAAGCACCGTCGTGCCCTTCATGAGAACGTCAATCCCGCGCTGTAAGAACAAGGATGAGTGATGAAGAACGGAAGGGGAAAAGGGAACACGAACACACGGCAGCGGCATATTGAACGATGTATTGCACGTCACACTCGCTGTAAGTCTCGTCTGGAGAGTAGGCGCCGTTGGTTGCGAGCTGAGGGTACTGGGCGACCTGGAGGTGGAAACTCTGGCTGTCGGTGATGTGCCAATGGAAGGTGTTGATCTTGACCCAGCTCATATCGTCGAGGGTCCTGAGCAAGTCAGTGAGGGGGAAGCTAGACAAGGTGAGGTCAGTGTGACGCATTGGATGCAACGACTGGATACGCACAAGTTGCGGGAAGTGTCTAACGCGAATCCACGGACTCGGAAGGGCTGTTGGCAGAGTCACGTCAGCGCAACGGGCGTCGGGTCAGATACGCACGTAGGCAGAGGTGTCAGTGATGGCAATGGGTGCCTTAAGGGTGTACGTCTGGCTGCTATAGTAGTACCAGAGCTGACCAAAGGTCGTGAGGCCACGGAAGAGACCGAGGGTGGAGTTCAAGTTGGTGGTAAGGGTAGCGGGGGAACCGTTTGCGGGGATGGTGAGAACTTGAACGTGTTCTTCGCTGCGGGTGCCGAGAGGCTTGACAGCCTCAGATGAGATGCTGTCGACGGACGCGCCGGGTGCGAGTGAAAGCGAGAGGAAGGAGAGCGTCGACTCGGACGCGCCCTGAAGGGCCGCAGTGTCGTTGGCGCCGCGACCGACGACGAGACGGCCGAGCTTGTCGTTCTGGAGGTAGTACAGAGCCTGCTGAACGGCATCGTTGAGATCGCCGGGTGTGTTGTTGAGGGCGATGTCAAAGTAGAACGCGTCGCTGGGGATGAGCGCGGACGAGCCGATGTCGAGAGCGGTGGGTGACATAAGCTCGAGAGCTCGGAGAACAAGGAACCGAGCAGACAACATACTACGAGTCTCCTTGAACTATGTAACTCTAGAACAGTTTATTATATAGATTCACCCAAACAGTCGTCCGATGCAATTCTCCGCTTCACA
>JBBPPI010000168.1:0-25522 GCA_038091915.1 Leccinum griseonigrum | reverse complement strand
ACGCGCAGTATTTCTGAAATACTGCGCGTTAGCAAGGCTGGCGAGCACAAACAGAGCCGACAGCAGTGCAAGCGACTTCATGGATGATCGTGGACAAGAACAAAAGAAGACAAGTTGGGCACAGCTGTTTCAACAAGAATTTTGTGCCTGAGACTTGTGCTCGAGCTCCACGCTGTTACACGGTAGCGGTTGGTTGCAAACCATCTAGATTTTGTGCTCAAGCGATGTGAGTCAATGGTTTGTTTCTATGTACTCGCAAGTAAATTTGTATCCAAGTTCGGTTGAAGCCGCACATCAATTAGTAGACTATAACATACTCAGTACTTCACCGTCATCAACAGACAGGTGTCGACAGCACTTTTATTCAGCGGCCTACAATAATGTCTGGCTGGTCGTTCTGGCCATACTTTTATTTTTTGCCTCTAATAACGCACCTGGCTCAGGCAGTGTCTACGAACAGTATGTATCATTTTCCAAGTGCTGAAAGTGTCAAGACACTCAGTGACATCACCCTTGACTCTAGTTCCTTCAGCCTCGTCATTTTATGTCCCGAGTCTCCCCGACCTACAACAAGACCCTACACATCCACTACACATATACGCGGGCCACATCCTCTCCGACCCCAATGCGTCTTCTGCAAGCAACCTCGACGTCCTTGCACATTTGTTTTTCGTGATGGTGAAGGCGCGGCGAGTAGCTGATAAGGAGAGGCTGATGTTCTGGTTTAACGTGAGCGTGTATAGTCCAAGAACATGTCACCACCTAGCTGACTCGGCATTGTGGCCAGGGTGGCCCAGGCTGCTCGTCCTTTGATGGGCTTATGATGGAAATTGGCCCATGGAGGGTGGATGGTAAGGGTGGCCTGAGGACAGTCGAAGGAGGTTGGGAAGAATACACTACTATGGTCTACGGTGCGGGGCCATACATTGTTTCTTCTTTGTATAGCTCTCGTCTCACAGCTTGGCAGTTGATCAACCCGCGGGGACGGGATTTTCTTACACTAGCACAAATCACTACGTACACACGCTGCAAGAGGTATCATTCCATCTGGTGTTCGTGTCTTGTGCGACGGGTGACAATTCTTGACAGGCTTCAAACCACATGATTCAATTTCTGAAGACTTTTTATCAGGTTTTTCCAGAATATCTATCGGTGGATGTTAGTCTTTCCCCCTTGGTGCCGTTTTCAGGTGCTCACAATCGGCAGACTTATCTTGGTGGCGAAAGTTTTGCAGGACAATATATCCCCTATTTTGGTATCACGATTTGCCATGTAAATGACACCCTTTTGATTGTTGACCTGTGCCTAGCGGACGCCGTTCTCAAGTCAGATCTCAACATTCCATTACGTGGTGCCGCGATCGGAAATGGCTGGATAGACGGTCGTAACCAATATCCCGCATATCTTGAATTTGCAACAACCCACGGTATCGTTGATGTAAAATCGCAGGTACATTTAGTTCATCGCTGTCACTTACAGGCGTATAACAACGGAACACATGAAAGGAATATAGAGACCACAAGCATACTATGGATCAATGTCTTGCCCAGTTTAACGATTCAACTCCAGACCCGGTAAATAATGACGATTGTGAGAGACTCACAGACGCTCTTCTCACGTCAACGATACGGATGTGAGTGCCCGGTCTCGTTTTGTTCCATAACTCCTCTGACGACGTGCAGCGTGGGCGGAGTGAAGAAATGTGTAAACGTATACGATGTGCGATTAGAGGACGAATACCCAGCTTGTGGTATGAATTGGCCATCGGACCTGAAAGACATATATCCTTATCTCGCGGTACGTCGCAAAATCTTGAAGTCTTTCTGCATTGCCGCCAACAGTGTCTGCGTGTCTACTTAGCGGAAAGACGTCATAAAAGCTCTGCATGCCAATGACAAATCCGAGAACTGGGTCGAGTGCCAAAGCCGCGTTGGGTCCGAGTTGCGCAGCAAGTCCTCACCATCCTCAATCACCCTTCTCCCGAGCGTCATCGAGCGGATCCCTGTGTTGTTGTTTGTGGGTGACCAAGACTACATATGTAACTACGTGGGGATCGAGAAAATGATCGATGCCATGACATGGGACGGCGAGAAGGGTCTCAGTGTGAGTCCATCGTGTCCCCGTACTTCCTCTCTTTATGATGCATGTACCTTTCGCCGGTTTCTGATACCCTTATATTTAGTCGGCACAGGTGGAGGAATGGACCGTTGCTGGCACACCAGCTGGGTCATGGGTTTCTTCGCGAAACCTTACCTACGTCAAGGTACGAAATCGCTGTGGAAATGCAACGTGGATGCTAGACATTTTTTACGCGTGCAGGTCTTCAACGCATCACACATGGTCCCTTACGACGTCCCCGACGCTGCTCACGACATGATTCTCCGTTTCATGGGTGTAAACTTTTCGGCTATCCTTGAGGGCTCGGCACGCATACCGAGTAGCGTCGGCGACGACGTCAAGCCAATATTTATCGACGAGGAGAACCTGCCCGTCTCTTCCGGACCGCCAGGGAAGACACCTGAAGAAACCAAAGCATTGTGGGAAGGTAAGTGTCCACGCCCCGTCGATGATCGCTGATCGGAGGCGAATGCATATCACAACAGCATATTATAATACCGGGACCGCTGCGCTGATCGTTTTGCTTGTCGTCATCGGCATCGGCGTGTTTATATGGTGTCGACTTCTCAGGAGACGCATCCGACTCCCTCGATGGGGTGATACCGGAGAAGAAAACATACCGCTCAAGAGTAATTCGGAAGGGGGTGAGGACGCGGATGGGTCGGACATCGAGCGAGCTGGGCGGAAGAGAAAGGGCAAGGAGCGGGCGATCCAGGACGAGGACGAGGAGAGATCGCCGATTTTCACAGTGGGCGAGGAGGCCTTTGATTAGGATACGTTGTCGGACGATTCTGCGTATACATAAGACCCTGCTATTTATTGACCGTCCAAGGCTACTTAAATGGTGCATCGAAAAAAGAGGCTCCATTTACACCGATCAGCAGGCAATTGAATGATTACTGCTGTCAGACCGTGATCATTTGGATTTCACCAATGATGACCGCATCGACCGATTCTCCGGCTTGAAGTTGCGACGGGCCTCCCTCTCGGAGGACGGGCAACTGCACGAGCGCGTTGGCCCCACTCAGACTTGCCACTCGGCTCGATCTTTGACCGCCTGTACTATACGCCTTCAGGCCATCCGATGTCGCTTTCACGACGGCGCGATGGAACTCCACGCGTGGATCCAGACGCATCGAGTTCTGAATCTGTTCACGAACGTCGATCCATTTCACATCATGCACTCAGTGGTTCGTATCACAACGAAGACACGGCACGACGACGCACCTGCACTTTGACACGTGGGAGTTGACACCTCTCCACTGGCCATCCACCCAACCGCCTGAGCGCAGGCACCACGAAAACATGGAACGTCACGAGCGCCGACGCCGGGTTTCCAGGCAGAGCGAACAGGAACTTTCGTTCTTCGCCTGCGTTGTCCCTTCGCTCCTTGTCCGACCACGGCGCAGCGGGTATGCTCGCAAACGCCGTCGGCTTCCCGGGCTTCATCGCCACGCGGCCAAAGTGAATTGTTCCTTCGAACCGTCGCTCGACGACGGGTTTGATGAGGTCGCTTGCGCCCATCGACGTGCCGCCCGTGGTGAGGAGCAAGTCGGCTTTTCGCAGCCCATTGGCAATGGCTTGGACGTGTGCGTCGACGCTAGGGATCATTAAAAATGAATTGATGAGTTTTTTTTGTCTCGATTGCGCAGTCTCACTCGTCGGGCACTATCCCAAGGTCGACGACCTCGTACCCCATCCCTTCAAGCGTCGCTTGCAGCGAGGGGCGGTTTGTGTCGTATATTCCTCCCCATCCGTCGCCGGGGAGTTGGGTTGGAGATTGCAAGTCCAAAATTTCGTTCCCCGTGCTCAGAAGGGCCACGACGGGTTTGCGATAGACCTTGACCTATGAGGAAACGTCTCATTCGTTCGATGGGATATACCCACAAAAAAGTGCAACGCGCAACTGACCTCTTTTCGTCCGACGAACGCTAGCGTACCGATCTCTCCTCCCAGACTCGTGATCATTTCGTCTTTCTGCAACACCAAGTCTCCGATGCGTACGTCCGAACCCGGCAGTCTCGCGTTTTCCCCCTTGGGCACCTGCACGAGCGTCTTAACCTGTCTCTCTTCGACGTCTTTGCCCCGGTCTTTGACGGCAGACACAAGTTCCGTGTCTTCTACCATGATGACCGCATCCGTTCCAGCAGGGAGCGGTCCGCCTGTGTTGATGCGGAATATCGACCCTCGTGGGACGTCCTCTGAAGGTACATGTGTTTTCCACGTCACCACATTATACACGCCGGGAGGATCAGTGGCTGTCAATACAGTGTCAAGCAACCATTCTGAGCAGAGCCGTATTGGACAACTCACATCGCAGTGCATATCCATCCACGTTAGTGCTCTGTAAAGACGGTACGTCCTTTGGAGCGTATACATCCTCGGCGAGAACGTGCCCTGCGAGGGCTGGGGTGACCTATACTGCGCATGAGCCCATGTGACGCCTTCTTCTAAGGGTGATATGACGGACCGGGAGCTCGAGTGGCCCTGTCGGTTGAATCTCGGTCAAGATGTGTCGCAGCGCTGCCTCGAGGCTGATTTGTGGGTACGGCGATACGCGATGTCGACCTGGAGCTGCGGAATGCGTCTGTACGGCGCCTATTTGACGTGGCATCTTTCTTGCTCACTCACCAGGTATAGACGGATCACGCGAAAGCAGTGTCCTAGGTTGAGGGGCTTTGTGCCCTTCGTGGTGATGGTGGTGGTGGTGGTGGAGATGGTCGTCGGACGCGCTCGAAGTCGAGGCTTGTGTTGGGATGTGACTCGTCCCAAGCGTAGCATGCACCTCCTTGCCGCTACCTCCTTTGATGAGATCGATCGCATGGGTGACGACGCCGTTGCCCAGAAGCACTTCCATGTTCTCTCTCACGGCCTTGACGCTCCCGGGGAGGGTCACGACGAGGGTGTTTTTGACCGTCCCCGCGATCGGTCTTGACAATGCCGCGAGCGCCGTATGCTTGATCGACGCGGAGAGCAGGAGATGCACGATCCCCGACGCATGGCGCTCGATCAGGGGTGATATTGACTAACAGAGCGATAAGTTCGACGTTGGCCGCCGAGGACCAAGGGGGATAAAAGAGGCAGGGAAGGGTGATAAAAGGGAGCAGGAACATAGACACGGGCTCCCCGCACCCTGATGCCACTCACGATTACGATTCAGGATTCAGGATGGAGTACCCACCTCGGGTGTCCTGTCTCTCACGCCGAATCCAGTCCCGCCCGTGGTGATGATCCAGTCTGCAGCGCCGCGCTCAGACTGATCCTGCACGGTCTGGCGGATCTGAGCTTCATCGTCTGGGAGAACGGTGGTGGATATGTCTTGATAGCCGTGGCTCCGGAGGAGCTTTTGGATCTCAGGGCCCGACAGATCCTGACTCTTACCCGACGACGCGCTGTCACTCACTCAACGTTGGTGAGCCCCTTCATGTACCTGGTGAGGAAGCAGAGGTAACTGACATACCTGTGATGATCAGTACCTTGACTGTAGAGCTCATCATTGAATGAACGGAGTTTATGGCACCGGTGGTAATGACGATTACCAAGTAGTAATAAGGTACGAACCCGAACAGCGCCTAGACGTCCGCCTCATCTAGATCATAAGCTCCTCGAGTCTATACAAGCCAACACCCGGACCAGCTTGCTGTTCAAGCTGCTTCTTCCGCCTCCTCCACTCTGTCGGGGTCTCTTTGGATACACCCTTCTTTTCCAGGGTCTGAACCTTCGCAAACGGTTCCAGCACCCCACGCAGCGGCTCCATGCTATCTATGAAACTGATCTCAGGCTCTATATAAGAGAGGATTCGGCGTAACAGATCGTGCGAAGGCTGGTACTGGAGGAGAGCGACGAACGATGCATCGAGCAGTACTCGAAGGAAAGCGATCACCTGTCAACGAGTAAACGGCTGCCATATCATGGAACACGCGTGGCTGGAATACCTTGGGATAGGGAGGGAAATCAGCCCTGCCGGGCGGCACCTGCGTGTTCGTGGCCAAGGAGGTGAGCAGGCCCTCCACTTCATGTTGGTCTCCATGTATCCAATTCCCCAGTATCTCTAGGATCTCGACAAGATCTTGGGCGTCAGATAGGTGTCTCCAAATAGCCAGGCGCATCGGGGCGGGTGAGAATGGATATGTCACACACGCGAAAAGATAGGACCAAAGAGGGGGTACGTAGCCCTCTGTTGTATCAACGTCCATTGCATTTTCCCGCTTGTGGTGGCTATCAATCAAGGATTTGGCCGCAGCCATCAGTTCGTCCTCGGAGACATCCTTGACTATTGTCAGGGCAAACATCACGTTTTCCTGAATGTCACATATGGTTCAAAAGGTGTGGGGAAAACGACCGCAAAACTCTTACCCAGTCACCTCGTTGGCGTAGCATCGTAATAAGCCGGCCGTTGAGCGTGATAGTACTGACGACCGCGTTTTCAAGAATGCAACGCACTATGCGGGGAGTATATGGGGGCTTGGTCGATGCCATTGGAGACAGGACAACATTGAGCATCTTCTTGACAAACTCATAACCGAGAGCTGCCTCCTTCGACTGTCCCGCTATCAGTGACAAAGACGCCTCAAGAGGATGATACCCTTACGCTATACGAGTCAACCCACGCCAAGAACGCTTTCTCGGCCTTTTGTGCGTTGTTGTGCTTCAAAGAAGCCTGAACATCGGCTATTATTTTGTTCGATTCATCTTCGTTTTCTGATTCTCGGATTTTCGGGACTAGCCACTCAGCTGTCTGGTCCGCTTTCCCGAGTGCAGTGGCGAGAGTGGACCTGAGTGGAGTGTCTACGGGTACAACGTATATCGAGGAGCGCTGTTTTTCTTCTGGTCGTGCTGGAGACACAGTCAAAAGTACTTGACCTTCATCAGTGACAGTGAGGCTTAGACGTGATAGATGGATTTTGGACGGGACGGGCATTGACTGTGCCGCTAAAAGCACTCCAAAAGACAAGTCCCACATTTGAAGCGAAATATCTTGTGTCTGATGGGCCTCAGCAGCAAGCAGGACGATAGAAGTGCCTAGGGATACGGCGGCGAAGCTTTTCCTTGATGAAAGCTTTCGGGCGTTAAGAAAGGTGAATCCCTGGAAATGAAGGTTTTCAAAGATGGGGGTCGAGACGAGGGATGAATTGAGATAATCAAGTTGGTATGTCGTGCATATTCCACGCGAGTCTGTGGCATGTTACACCATCGTCTGTGATACGGACCAGCATGGAAGACACACCAAAAAAGCTAAGAACCCCCGACGGGCTGCAGGTCACGGCCAGTATGACTATTTCCTCCTCGCTTGAGCTTGCTATCGGTATTTCACAAGTTCCGACCAGAACGATTTCCTCTCCTAAAAGCACGACTCGTACTTGCAACGTCATGCTGCTTTGACAGCAAATGACAGCAACACTGTTATGGGAGTCCGTGTCGTCTTCCTGCACAAAGCTGCACGATTTGCGAGGGAAGACAAAACTTTCCAAGACTTTGCGTTCCCCTGGCCAGTCAAGGTGATTTTTTATGTCCACACAGGTGCCCGCGATGGAGAGTTTCCCATTCTTTGACACAATCAATAGCGGCGCTGTGCTGTGGCCCGTGCCACATATCCGAGCAGGCAGGTCAGGGAGCTAGGATGGCGTCGGAAACGACATCGCGTTAGGAGAGCAGAAACGGCGTACGACTACGACGGTCTTCCGGCTAGCGGTAGCTTTTGGACCAGAAAGGCCTTGTCGCATGATCCAGACAGCGCGCCCATGATCTTGTTCGATGTCCGGGGCAGATTGCGCGACGGCGTAGCTTATGATTGACTTGTCTCCGCCTTCTGAGATGTTGAGGCTGAAGGAAGGAACCGCGAAAATGACATTATCTACAACGGAAAATGATGAGACGGCATGCAAGTTCCGGAGCTGCACTTGGGTGGATTAGACTTGGCCTCAGCACCGACGAAGCGAATTTTTACTGACGTCCCAGAGGTGAATTCCATCTCCCTGTGCGGTCACTGTGGCATAACCGGGAAGGCCAGGGTTGTATGAGGCGTACACGGCCTCTAATTCAATGCCTTTCCTCTCGATCTTTCGCGAGTGAGTGCTGCTGAGATAGAGCTGAAATGGCTCGCTGATGGTCATCGAGTTGTTATTGGACGTAACGCGTGGGAGCTTCAAGTTGGCTTCAAGTAGTACTCTAACGGAACGTAAACCATAACCACCACATCAGCCGGGTTCACGAAATGGCTGAACCAGCTGCGAGACAAGGCGCGCAGCAACCTCCCCAGGAGGAGAATGGCATGTTCCGTAAGGTTTTCAGCGCAGTTCAGGTATGACATCTCCACGTATATGTTTTTGTTCTGACCCTTCGTACCCTTTCGTGCTGCAGCAAGTGTTCCTGATATGGGCCTTTTCACAACTCGGTAAGTGTATGAAGATGTTTGCCTGGGTCAACTCGAATCAGATACTTTTTAGCGTTAAAGCTTTTTGCCCCTTCTAAGCCTCAGGCGCCTCCGGTCGTCTCTCCGGAGGACGGAGCGCCTCCTGTCGTCGGTCAAGTAGACCCCCACCTTCTCCCCCCACAACAGATCCACCCTGCGTGGTCGCTACAACAGCCGCTCGACATGCACGTATATTTTTCGACCTCGCCCAACGGTGACGTGTTCTCGCGGCAGTGGACGTCCGGATGGAGAGAAGATCAGGACAAAGATTTACCTGCCTTCGTGTGGTCGAACATTACGTTTGGAGATTGGAATGACCATAGAGTCGAGTCTCTTGACATTGCCCTACCTGAGGTATATAGCCAAATTCGTCGTCCGTATTCATCCGCCAACCCTATCCAGGCTGTCCAACGTAATGCATCTCTCTGGGCGGATGTCTTCCTTACCAAGGAGGGTGCTAGTCCAGACCCGTCGAATTCATTGTTTGACCCCCGGTCGGTACACCACATTCGTAAACGTAGGTTTTTTCTGCAAACCTTGCTGAGATGAGTATATCGCTGACTTGTGGCTCAGTTTTGACTAGGTATTTACCCAAGGCCAAGGCACGGAAGGAGAAGAACCTTCTGAGCAATTCTGATGGTGCACAGGATGAGGAGGAAGAGGTACATATTCATTTCATTGAGGCACTCTTTCGTTCTTCTAATCTGACCGTGTAAGGTCATTGAGGAAGATGTGGTTGTTTCCCATTGGTACAGGGTGCGCCGCCGCCACTAATCAGCCACGCAACCAGGGGATTAATATATAGTAACAGAACTTGACATTAGCCCTCATCTCCGATGGGACCGCACTTGCATTTGATAAACTGCCGCCCGTTGTATCTGAACGTGAGTGTGCATTTTCGCTGACCAGACATATGCTAACAGTGCAAAAGATATCCACCTTGTTCCTGGTGCAAGGGATACCACTGGACAGCAAGGGTTTTACAAACCGATCATCTTCCCTAATGATTTCTGGTCGCTGCGATCGCACCTCACGGAAATCAACACTACAACGCCTACCGTCCCATTGCAGATAACATTCCAGCCAATGTCGTACTTTAAATTTCAAATTTTCGCGTCAATGACGCACGGCTTCGATGAGGCGGTCAAGCAGCAAGGTGGTGGCACTGGCACTGAGTTAGATGAAGTAAAGAGGATGTTGCTGGAAACCAATCCATGGTTCCTGGCATTAACTGCAACCGTCAGCATCTTGCATACGGTGTGAGTTCAGCTGAGATTGGTGTCAGCTGGCCTGGCTAACGGGTGCAGATTTGAGATGTTGGCGTTCAAGTCCGATGTGTCACACTGGCGCAAACAGAAGGAACTTGTGGGGGTGTCAGTCAGGTGAGCATAAAGGTCATCACATTGCGCTGGTTATGAATGATATTTTCGACCCTGCAGAACGGTACACTTGTCGCTTCCAATGGATAAACTGATGCTAATTGTGTGGTACATCTCAGATAATAACCAACGTGTTTGTCCAGATCGTGATTCTCTTGTACCTCATCGACAACAACGCGGACACGAGTTGGATGATTCTTCTTGGCTCTGGCATGGGTGTTGTTATCGAAGCTTGGAAGGCAAGTCACGTTATGTGAGCGATTATCGCGCATGTGCTAACCCCCGCGAGCTAGATCACAAAAGCGGTTGATATCAGAATCGTGGCCTCACCTGCTGGCTCAACTTTCCCCTATATGCTGAGCATAAAAGGTACGACCTTCGAACACGTGTTTGATATTTTGCCACTACAAACATGATCAGATAAGCATGTTCTTAGCGAGGACGAAAAAAGGACACAAGAGTGAGTGGGCTGTTTCAAAAACCCCCGCCTCGAGGGGGTGTCTGACGTTGAACGTGAATTATGCAGATACGACAAACTTGCATTTCGATATGTTTCCTATGTGGCTATACCGCTACTTGTGGCGTATGGTATCTACTCGCTCGTTTATGAGACGCACAGGGGCTGGTACAGCTATATCATCTCGACGCTTACCTCTTTTGTGTATATGTTCGGATTTGTGAGTCCATTTTTCCATCGCGTTGACAAGGATTGTATGACGACAATTATTTTCGCTAGGCACAACTGGTGCCACAGCTTATCATCAATTATAAGCTCAAGGTCCGTCGTTGCTATAATTTCTGGGTCGATTGCGGCTTCTTATTGCCGGACCGCAGAGCGTAGCTCATATGCCGATGAAAGCCATGATTTATAAATCACTGTCGACGGTGGTTGATGACCTGTTTGCGTAAGAATCACAAGCTGTTGCCATGCGGTCACATGGTGCACGGAACTGACGGAATGACCATGCAGGTTCTGTATCAAGATGCCAACACTCCACCGACTCGCGTGCTTCCGGGATGACCTTGTGTTTTTGGTATTCTTGTACCAGGTGGGCGTGGCGCGCTATCTATGACGCAGAGCGCCGAGCTAACGTCGATGCACAGCGGTGGATATACCGCATCGATCCCAAACGGGTGAACGAATATGGACAAGTTATGGCTGAAAATGCCGTGAAGGCTGACGGGAACGGAGAGACGAAGAAGGACAAGTAGGCTTGCTGTAGTAGAAACACATTCTTTTCAACCTAAAACTGCAGCGAAAATTAAATTATAATATAGACCGTGGGAGAGTTGTATACTCATATCTCCTTTTTTGGATTGCGAAACATGCACTCACGGCACCGGACATTCATCTAATCCGCTGCAAACTCGTCTCTGCACAAACGCTGGTCGCTTGCTTTTCCCCATCATCATCTCCCACCACCTCCTCGTCCCGCAGCCATGGACAACGAAAAGCCCTCGAGAGCCTGCAAATGTCTCAACGTCCGCATATGGCACCCTCCTCATGCAGAAAAGCCCCCCGATTTTCTCATGGCTGCAGCTGGTGACTCGGAATACACCTTGACCTACGTCGGCGAGCAGGGCGTCTCCATCGTAGGTCGCACCGAGACACCCATTTTCTTTTCACAACCGATCCTTTGTGTTTTTCACCCCAGGTTCATCCTCAAGTCACCATGAGGACAAGGAAAATGGGCCCGCCCATCGCGGACTCGCCTCGATGCATCCGATTTACGACGCTCACTTGTCTCCTCTGCCAAACTTTGGCGTATCGCGTCCTTCAATCCGTCGCATCCGATGTGGATCGCCAGGAAGGCCCTCTACTCCCCTCTCCTGACTGGGTGGAGCAGGAAACCCTCCTCAGCAGTTGTGGGTGGATCGAAGTGCACAATGACTGTCTTGTGAGTGGTTTGTCGATCGCTTCACCTCCATTTTCCGGAACATCAACGGGAGCAATTTCCTTGTGTTTCCGTGCTTTTTTTGTTTGTTTCCATAATGGCATGCGTAACCGTTGGAGATCGCAGTGCTTTGTCCGTTGCTGACACAGCATGTCGTGCATGCAACGTTGACTGTTGCTTCAGTGATCTGTTGACTCATGATTCCGTGTCATCGTTTTAGCTTGCCGAGGACGTTACGCGACTGTCGTCTTCGTCTACGTATTCGTCGGCCTTTGGCATCCTTTTACCTCAGAACACGATTCCGTCCGTGACTCACACACAACCAACCCTTGAAAGTACTCAAGAACCTTGTACGCAGACCAACGCTACTGCGGGGCCTTTCTTGCACAACTTGAAGCCACTCTTTCCCCCAGCACCTTTCGTGCCCTCTCATCCCGTCTTTGCCCATCTGTCGTCGATCGCTGTCAAGGCTTCCGAGCATCGTAGATCATCCACAGAGGAGCAAATAGCTTCAATCGTCCGAGATAAGCTTGCAGAACTAGAGAAAGCGGATGACGCGCTACGACATGACGTGGAGCAGCTTTGGCGTGGGTTCGTCGACAACTTGTGTGAGGTGGAGAGGCAATTAGGCCCCAAAGCCGGAGAAACGAGGAGGCGGGATACTTCCCGCGGTCTCTCGTTATCCATGGCTGGAACCCTTGGGTCGCCCCTGGTCTCTGTGCGAAATTTCGTCCCCACCCCAAGCACTGCCCCTAGAGTCTTGTCTCCATCATCTTCACATCCCAGGATCTCCACTCTTTCAGCATCATTGGCGACCTCTGGATTCTTCCACCAAGTCCGCATGCAAGAGCCGATGCGGGCGCATGAACGATCTTCAAGCGACAGTCTCCGATCACCCCCTCCGTACTCGTCTCATCCTTCGTCCCTTGACTCCGCGGAGAGTTCGATATCGTCATCTCTGCAATCTTCCCCGGTATTGTCTCCGCGTATGAACGGTGACACTGCTATGCAGCCTTTCAAACGGAGTATGGATGAGTCGAGGGACACGGCTGTCAGCTTTAAGTATTTTACGATCCTGGAAGACGACGTCGCTCGTTCACGTCGACAGCAACCGGACGCTAGCAGGGAAAGGGCACCCAAGACCGCTGAGCCCGCAAAAGAGAAGGGGGGAGATTCAATTGCCGCGAAAGTAACTACTCCAGCCAAAGAGGCCGAAGAAGTTCCTGCACATCCGACCGAGAACCCCGACCGGGACGTGAGATCACCCACGGACGGGACGCCACGAAAGAGGGTGCAGTTTGACATCAAGGCGGAAGACACCACGGATGACCGAGCGGGCTCTGACGTCAATTGTGAAATTCGTAGGGACGAGGGTAAGGGTTATTGCTGGTCTTGTCTCTTGCCGCTCGGAACTGACGGCCTGCATAGAACTGATATTTGACTTGGACGATGGAGCTAGCGATCCCGAGTCCTCGGATGCGGCGCCTGCTCTTCCGTTCGTCGAGAATGTTCAGATATCACGGCATCGAGGACGTCATCGCGTCGCGAGCCTTCAAGTTGGGGCTCTGCCAGCATCGCTTTCCTCCCTTCGACCCACGTCACTTCCGGCCTATTCCGTCCTCCAATCTGGCGCTAACCAGGAACAGGCTACTAGCGTAGCCTCTCGTCCTACACCAACCGTTTTAGTATCACCGGCCGCCCAACTCGAATACCCTGAGCAACAAGCAGATCCACAAGAAGAGGAAATATTACGGTTAGTCGCGGCAAATACCCCGAGCCACCGAAGGGCGTGGAAGCGAAATAGCAAGGCTTGGCAGCTGTTCGTAAGCAGACGGCGGAATGGCGTTCCTGGGGCTCTAATACCAGAGGAGACCGAGGATGGCCCTGCACGAGTGGCAGACGACACGGATGATGATGGCTGGAGTAATTCCAGAGGTAAGTTTTTGCCCGTTAACGCTGGTGATTCAAGTCTAAATGAAATGCAAGACATCCGGTGGTCTCTGGGAAACGCTGCATTCCCGGCGTCACTGCCCATCGAAATCAGTCCATTATCTCGCCAGAGAGAGCCGCTATCCTTGGCGTCATACCAACCCAAAACGTCACTTGCAGACCGAACAGAGATGATCGTTTCTGCCTTTCCAGACGATAGGCGACATACAACGTCATCAACCAGCTTGCGCATGGCTTCGTATGCGGAACGAGATCGGTCCAGAGCTACAGATCCCGGTGCGCTTGATTTTGTCGCCGGGGAAGCAGAACACGCAGATGAAGGCGAGAGCGACGAAGAACACAGCAGGGCGAGCATGGGAGACGAAGAACGCGGTCGGAGGCGCGCGTTCAAGATCCTCCAGGCGCGAAGCAAGATCCCGGAAGCGGGCATGTGGATGAGTCTTGCATAAATCCACCGAAACATAGCTGCTTGGAGCAGTCGGCCGCTGTCAGTCAGTCATCGTATCATTGCATGCATGTCATATGTAGTCTCGTGGTGTGGCATAGGGTCGTGGACGCTTCTGGCGTACGCGTTTGTGTTCCTCTTTTTCCCTTGCATTTCTTCCAGTTTTTGCTTTTGATCTCTGCTTACATTATTTGATCAGTAATACCGTAGCTTTGCTTCATGTCGCTGTTGCAATCATCGAGTAGTACTACCCCCGTGCACGTTGATATTATATTTCTATGCAGTTTGGTCTGCTTGGTGACCATGATACTGTAAGCAACATTGTAGCGCTAGTACCGTGACTACATTGTGCATAAGTGTGTCAACGAAGACCTACCGACGGACCAGCTGAATCATCGTCTCCTCGACCATGCAACTTCAAGCTTTTCATGCATGGCTGTAAGGTTGAGTAAATAAACTTACTTCTCTGAATCCGAAATTCCACCGACTATTCAATCATTCAATGACTCGGATTAGACTCATCTCCGTTAGTGTGGGTGATTTGTTGTCACTTCTGTACCGTTAGCTCAAACGTAAAGACTGCGCTGGGAAACAGCTTCAACCAACCACGATCAGATCAGATAATAATTACGCGTCTCGATAGCCATTCAGTTCTATACATTCTACTTTTGCTGATAAATGTGAATCGAAGTCCAACGGGACCCACAGCGTCCCGAATGGGGCTGGCTGCTTGTACGTATAGTACTTACCGCACCCCCCGTGTCTTGCGGAGGTGCCATGCTATCGTGATGGATAATGAGAGCCGAATGTAGCTAGCTAGGTTATTCGCCTCGTTAATTACATACCGACGCCGTACGAGTCCCACTGAGACTCACGTACTCAGTCTTGAGTCTCAGTACTTGTCGTGGCTGTCACTTGAAGGACGATTCAGATTCGGCGGCGAGTAGTATACTAGTACGGTCTTGCTCTTACTACACACGTCGCTCTTTGACGAAGTGACTTGGACACTGATCGGTCGTACGCTTTCGATGACGGCGTCTGTGGCGCTTATCTTTGTATCCTTCCCCGAGAGACAAACATGATGAAATTCGAAAATTACTCATGTTGTTGCCAATCGATGGTGATGGTTGATATCGAGATGGTCCCGGATCTGAAATTCGATGGTGGTGACCCTAGCGCACAAAGATAATTTATCATCTCAAGGTCATGGTGTCTCTATTACGTGGCGCAGGGCTTCGAACCCCCAGATAAATGAGCTCCATCGATTCCTCATGGGAGGTAAGCCAGTCTATGAAATTCAAGTCGATTTATCTGATCATGATTATTGACAAGGATGGAAGTGGTCATGAGGCCATGATTCAGGGGATCTATCATGGGCGAGAAACTACGTTATCAGGACGTCGCTTTTACGACAAGTAACTGAATATGTCCCGCCTGGCGATGGGCCCCCCGTTTTTTCCCGTTCACGTTAGTACCTTGGCGCAGTTATCGCGCTCGTTTCTTTCCGACGGGTGTAGTGATATATGAGCATATGTGCGCCGGTTTGTCCCCAAGTCGGAAAGTCAAGGAATCCCATTGAAACGTGCCTGACTGCTGTACATGATATGGAAGTAGCGCCGCATCACTATTGTTGCGCACTGAGCTGAGGTCGGAACAAAGGCACGCAAATCACCGAGATGGTCGCGTCACGTTTGGGTGGAAGCATGTGGATGGGGTACAAGCTTGCACTGTGTTACTATGGCTGAAAAGGGAGCTGATGATGGCTCTTGGCTACTGGTGATGCATGATGACTCGGAGGAATGAGGAAATCAATTTCGTCTGTGTGACGCGTGACTGAGGGGTGGATTAGCAACGCGGCCCAGTGACGCGTGACGGTTGCACACATATACAAAAAGCTACTAAAGTACTACTAGTAACTAGTAGTCTAGTACTAGTATGCATCATACGATTTGTTCCTATCCCTGATGGGCCAGTGGCGGCCGTGGATATTATCACTGTTGGTTTCTCGCTATAAATGTCTGTGGGCGGATGTTTCACCGTCAATCCTTTCCACTCCTTTACAATGCGATTCCTCACGATAGCCATATTTGCGGTCGCTGGCAGACTGCTTACTATGGTCATGGCTAAACCTGTTCCAAACCGGGGCTCGGAGGCGGGTGGAATAGCCATACCACTCACCAGACGCTCTCCTCTTCTGAACTCCAACGGAAGCATTGATCTCGACGCAATCAGCTTCCATGGTAAATTGGTCGAGGAGTGGGTGGAATGAACCCTTAGTACATGTCCAATGATCACACTTTTTTTAGGAAGATGCTTAGGGGCCTAGACAATTACGAGGTCAACACGGGAACGATGCATCCTTTCGCTGTGAAACGAAGCGAGTCTGGAATTGAAAGGCGTGCTGCTGGCATCCCGTTGACATATGGTCACCCTGCCAGTGAGCAGTGGATTGGCGAAATTTCGATTGGCACTCCTGCAAAACCTGTGAAGGGTAAGTTCTCCTTTCATGATTCTGATAATTTTTTATGCTCATCCGAGTCCACGTCACAGTCCAAATCGGTACTGCATCAGCGTAGGAGCTTTCTTTAGTTCATACAGTTGTTTTTGTTCAAGTCAACGCAGCGAAATGTGGGTGCTGCAGACTGGCTGTCGTGGGATTACAGGATATCGCGATCTCTGGGATCCCCGCTCATCCAGATCTGCCAAGATTCATTCCGAGTCGCCATTTAGGATCGGTTTTAAAGATGGAACCGTTGTCAATGGTATTTCATATACTGATCATGTAACCATCGCTGGATTCACCGTATGTTTTGTATTGCTTACTACCGGCATGACGATCGAATTCTGACCCTAACTTAGGCAGATTCTCAGACCTTTGGTTCTATAACTTCGCTCACTTCTGTGATAGAAAACAATGGAGATGCGGACGGTTTCTTGGGATTGGCATTCCCTTCCATCTCGAAATATGGAGCCAACCCACTGCTTGAATCGCTTATCAACGAAAGGAAGCTAACCAATCCGACATTCTCATTTAAACTCTCTTCTTCTGCGGCCGAGATGTACGTCGGTGGATCAAACAGTATGCTGTACAGAGGTGCCATCATTTATATACCCGTAACACATCCTGTGAGTTGAAATGGTAGATGGACTTGGATGTTATTGACATTGACATCCAACATATAGGGTTTCTGGCAAGTGTCCATGGATGATCTTCGTCTTAATGATACTCGAATCCTCGACAATGTACCTGTTGTTTTCGACACCACTTCCCCGTACATATACGGAGTTTGGAACCAGGTTGCAGAATTGTACGGACGCCTTGGCGGTATCCTCATTGAACATGAAGGCTTGGGTTACTATTACCGTGAGTTCTGATCGCTTTTGGTGCCTTGTTTTTACCGACAGCCTTGCAGTACCGTGCGACTTTTTCCCATCACTGCGCCTCACCTTCGGTGGCAGGACGTTTGAAATCCCTCCCAATCATTTCAGACTGGCGCCAATCTTCACAGGTTCTCCCCAATGTTTCGGCACCGTCATTGGTCATCACTGGCCAGAAGGTGAGATTAAATCCCCCTTTTCGGTACTAGATGGAATCGTTCTAATTATATGGCCTACTAGGATTTTGGAACGTTGGGGCTGTTTTCTTGCAGGGCGTATACAGCGTGTTCGATTACGGTACTCCGCAGGTCGGGTTTGCGGCACTCGCTTGAATCATCGCAAATGTTCCAAGTACACAGAATATTTGTTTATGAGTTTTGATCCAAGTACCCAGTTCCATTGCGGGCTCTGCAAGACATCCTGTCCACACGGAAATCGACTGTAAGGTCCTTGTGTGCAATAGTCTTCAAGTTTCAACCAGATTCCGTTTTGCGCCGAGTCTTGTTCCCCGTTTGGATCGGATGACACCGCCATAACCCACTCCCTGATGGCCTACACAGTGTTGGTTTCTCATTATAAATATCTGGGTGGATGTTTCACCGTCAGCCCTTTCCACTCTACAATGCGACTCCTCACGATAGCCATATTTGCGGTCGCGGGCAGACTGCTTACTCCTGTACCAAACCGCGTCTCGGAGGCGGGTGGAATAGCCATACCACTCACCAGACGCTCTCCTCTTCTGAACTCCAACGGAAGCATTGATCTCGACACAATCAGCTTCCATTGGTCGAGGAGTGGGTGGAATGAACCCTTACATGTCCAATGCTCACTCTTTTTTTAAGGAAAGGATACATCCTTTCACTGTAAACGCCGTGAGCGAGTCCGGAATTGAAAGGCATGCCGCTAGTATCCCGTTGACATACGGTCAACCCGAGCAGTGTATTGGCGAAATTTCGATTGGCACTCCTGCCAAGACCGTGAAGGGTAAGTTCTCTTTTTATGATTCTGATAAATTTTGACGCTCATCCGAGTCCACGTCACAGTCCAAATTTGTATTGCATGAGCGTAGGAGCTTTATTTTCTACGTTGGGCTGCAGTGGGGAGTAGACATGTCGGTAATAAAGCTCGCGGTGAAGAACGAGGAAGAAGATCTGGTCGGTGTTGACGAGCGGGGCGATTATCTCGGCTTCCGGCCATTCGATTTTTTGCGTAGAGTTCTTCAGTGAGGCGATTGCAGCCGGGTTCGTAGGCGAGAATGATTTCTGGGATATCTGAAAATGTGGTCTGTTGTGCGATCTGGGCTTGC
Source organism: Leccinum griseonigrum (assembly GCA_038091915.1). Taxonomy (NCBI): domain Eukaryota; kingdom Fungi; phylum Basidiomycota; class Agaricomycetes; order Boletales; family Boletaceae; genus Leccinum; species Leccinum griseonigrum. The sequence goes on along the minus strand of JBBPPI010000168.1, from coordinate 6,639 downwards.
ATCGCTAGAAGCGCAGCCTCGTCGAGCGGCAGGTTGGGATCGATCTTCGTGGATGTCGGCAGCGGAGTAGGACGGGATCGTCAGCTGGATGTCGACGTCGGGCTCTGCGGCCCAGAACGCGACACGCTGTTGTGCCGACCTTTTTTTTTTACGAGTGCGCACTCAGAGTATACAGAACGCGTTGCGAATGAGGTTTCTTTTGACAGGGAGTGATATGTCAATGGAAATTGGTGAGGTTCTTTGCAACCATTCTCTACAGCTTGCCACAGAAAGACTGAATTCTAGCCTGAGGAGGAGGGTTCTATCGGTCGCAAATTTCAGACACCTGCCAAAAATCGTCAGACAGACAGAATCTTGGCCGTTCCGGCGCGGTTCGTCCAACTCTGTTGGAGCGCTACTCGCGGACAAATGGCAGGCACATTATTGGCGGCGCCCGTACGGTGCCCATGGTCCGGGATCTCTTCGCTGGTAAAGTAAACCTGCACTGGCGCTGAAGAGCTCCGAATGTAGTACACCGACTCCACATCACCATCATATCGACATGGAGCAGGGAGCTGATGTGAGATCCTCGTGAATGACCTGTAATGCACACCGTACTCGTCAAAGTCTTATCTGGAGCCACTCTGATAGAACCTCGGGAAAAGAAAAGGAAATCAGTGGCGCGTGTACACTGGGGGTGGCGAATGGTTCTGCTTACAACATCACGGATATCGGACCTCGATCGAGCTGGATCTTCTTCAAGAGCGATGATGGGTGCAAACTTTTTGCCGAGTATTGTCTACAGTCTCCGCGGTGGACCGTCCTTTAAACGTTTCGATGCAGCCCTTGAACAAGCGAACATTGTAAGCGTCTTCCGGTCATTCTCGAGCTACTTCAGGTGTTCAGCCTCGGCGCTTCCCCAAACGACGCGTCCACCCTGGGTATTTCGAGACTACTTCAAGTTGAAAGAGTTCGGATCTCAGTTGTGATGCAGTTCAATCTCAGAGTTTCAAAGTATCCGCACAAGAAAGGAACATTAAGCTTTAAGATTGATCTGTATGAGAAGGCGGAAAGGGAAAATAAGCATCTCCCACTACGTAGCGAATTATGAATGCACCGTGAAGTCGAAAAGTTGGATATAGAAAATAAAGAAATGGGAGGAAATAAACGCTCACTCGCTCAAACCGACCACGCCTCGTCGATAGCCTCAAAAACACGAAGTTCCTCGCGCAGACACATCTTCGTTGCGGAGCGTGTTTGGCGAATAGACGCTGTTTCTGTTCTTCATGCTCATTGGAGAGCGTTCGTCCACAAACGAGTCATAGCACCTGTCGTATCGTTCCCGAATTTCCTGTACTACTGATCCCCGAGTTTCCCGGGCCCTACCAAGGTGTCAGCATCAGAGCCTGAATATGATGTTGGGCGAAGTAACGCAAGTCCCACTTTGGAAGGCAAACAAACAAGCACAAACGTGATTCCCGTTTCCGCAATGAGCCGGTGAATTTTTGAATTTCTCGTGTACGAGTCTGTCATGTTCGCCGCCGTCGCTCGTCAAGCCGTTCGTGGTCGTTTTTCGACCTCTCTTCGCCCTGCAGCTTCAAGAAAACTCTGTCCCCCTCAGGCCCTCCGTCTTCCATCCCACCGGACCATTGTCAGTGCGTTACTGTTCCCGGATCACTTTAACCATCAAGTTACACGCATTCTGTGACCAGCGAAAAGGTACACAGCAGAACACGAGGTTGTCACCTTCGACGACACTACGAGCCTGGGTACCATCTCCATCACCAACCATGCTCAGGAAACTCTCGGAGACATTGTTTTCATTGACCTTCCCACCGTAGGGTCAAAGTTCTCCCAGGGAGGTAAGTTGCGTTGTACGCATCACGGAATTAATGCGGCTGAAACGAGACTCGTCCGTCGTAGACGCGATTGGTGCCGTGGAGAGCGTCAAGGCTGCTTCAGATATCGTTTATGTGGATTCATTTTGTCCAATGTCAGGATACTGAGTTTCGTGTGTGTGCGTGCAGTATGCTCCCGTCTCGGGCGAAATTTTCGAGATAAACGAAAAACTCCAAGACGAACCCGGCCTGGTGAATCGCTCTCCGGAAGATCAAGGTATGCATCCCGAACATTGGGATGTTATTTGTTCTGAACTGGACCAACCAGGTTGGCTATGCAAGATTAAATTGTCTGAACCAAAGGAGGTATGTCTTTGAGTCATCTTGCTATGTGTGACAGTTGACAAGGCTCGCAAAGATGGACGACCTGCTTACGCTCGAGAAGTATGTCGAGTCCTACGAATCGTAACGATTCTCCGAACTACTACGGAACACATGGCCTCAACTGCCGTTGGTCGTATAACTTATCATTGTTATTGTATGTCTCAAGATAGCCGGGCGAATGCTTGAGGTTAGCCTGCGGTGATTCCGAGAGCCAGATGCGTGTATTTAGATTAGATATTAGAATGACATGCACTGTCCATTTGGATCAATTAATTGTTGCTGGTTGTTTGTCCGCCTTCCAAAGTGGGAGGCTCGACCAGCTTGACTTGGACCCCAAGCTGACCACAACGATGGCCGAGAAAACGAATCCCAACATGCTCTTTGCGAACTTCAACCAAGACTATTCGTATGCACGGAAGTTCATCTCGCCGTCAGATTTACTCACATGTCTTCGTAGATGCATATCAGTTGGCACTCGCAAAGGTTATAGCATCACTAATTGTGATCCTTTCGGTAGAGTCTATACCATGAGTGCGTCCTCAGCATCCTTTCGTGAAACTGTCATTCAAACGCGAACGGAACACATCTAGACGATGGTGCACGCGGAATCGTGGAGATGCTCTTCTGCACCTCGCTCATTGCTCTCGTTGGTGCTGCAGATCAACCTCAATCCAGTCCACGCAAGTTGCAAATCGTAAACACGAAGGTGTGCTGGAACATCCCATCCCGACTCACTGAATCATCTCAAATTCTCGCGTCCTAGCGTCAATCGATGATTTGCGAGCTCCTCTTCCCTTCTTCCATCCTTGCCGTTAAGCTGAACCGCAAGACCCTTGTTATCGTTCTCGAAACCGAAATTTACATTTACGATATATCCAATATGCGCCTCTTACACGTTATCGAAACAGCACCTAATACAGACGGTAAATATCAACACCCAACTCCGTTCGTGCCGACTCTAGCCTCTCCACTCACCTTCCTTCTGCACAGCGATATGCGCACTTTCTCCAAACGCGGAGCACTCGTACCTAGCATACCCCTCGCCCATTCCATCACCCTCGACGTCGGCCCCTGCATCGACGTCTCCTCCCAGCGCACCACAGCAGCCCGCAACAGGCGACGTTCTATTGTTTTCCACGACCACTCTGACGCTCTCCAACATCATTCGCGCGCACAAATCGCCGCTCTCTGCGCTGACCATCTCCCCATCAGGAACTCTTCTCGCGACGGCGTCAGACAAAGGCACCGTCATTCGCGTGTGGAGTATTCCCACTGCAGAACGGTTGTGGCAATTCCGGAGGGGCACGCGAGAGGCAAGGATTTACAGCATGTCGTTCAATGCGGTCGGGAGCCTGCTTGCCGTCAGCTCCGCTCACGACACCGTCCACATATTCAAACTCGGGCCTCGGCAGAGCTCGGGGGGCATCAGTACGGGTACGGCGAAGAAAGATCGACCCTCGAGTCCGATGGAATCTGTCGATAGCCGGGACCTTGAAGATGGGCGGACGACGGGCGACTATGACTCGTTCGTGGATGAGCGCACTAATAAGAAGAGCGGCAATAGCGTATCGTCGGTGATCCGACGGCGGTCGCTGCACCTGACCAAGTCCATCTCCACGTCCGTTGGTGGCTATCTACCGAACACGCTCACGGAGATGTGGGAACCTACGCGCGACTTCGCGTTTTTGAGGCTGCCGACGAGCGGGGCGCGTTGCGTGGTTGGGTTGAGCGGGTGAGCCTACATTTCCTTTTCTTTGTTCAGTGCGGTATTTTCGTTCCGCCGTCGTCGACTGGGTTACTTACTTTTTTTTTTTTTTTGAAACTACGGCTTTGCGCGTTCCGTCGTTGGTTGGCTTGCATGCGCGGCTTTGCAGGACACTTCCGCAGGTGATGGTGATATCCTCCGAGGGCTATTTCTATGCGTACAACATCGACCTGGAGAACGGCGGAGAGTGCACGCTGATGAGACAGTACAGTCTCGTCGATGCTGATCCGAGCGGGATGGACTGAGTCTGTTTGGAGAGATCTGGGATTTTTTTATCGCCTTCATCCTCTTCTCTTTGTTTGTGTTTTCTGAAACTATCCCGCGTAGTTATGGATGATATCGGATTGTGCCCAATACTGGACGAGAAAGATGCTCGCCCTCGAACGTGAGTAAACCCGAAGACTAGTTGTGTGCTTGAGGACGCGAGGACCGTCGAGACGAGTATCTGGCATATGAGTTGGCATATATCACCAAAACTTGATCACTATCTATCGCGTGGCAATAGGTATGTCTCGATGGGCCGTCCCGTAGGATGTGGGACATCGCTCTTGCATTTTATCAGGCAGAGAGGTAAGCGTGTTTAAGACTAGCATCGTGTTCACGTGTGACTGAGTCATTGACAGGGATTTTGGCAGTGGCCTACAAGGGGACTATTGTAGAAGGGAAACTCTGCGATCAGGACAACGGTCTGATGACACTGAACGCATAGTTGACAGCCATATTTGTCCTGCTTGGAGATAGGTTTCCCATTTCTCCCTCGCTCAACCTATCATGGCGCAATGATGCTAATTTCTTTCTGTCAATTGCCAATTGCGATAACGTCCAGGCGAAGAAATGGGCAGGACACGGTTGTGGTGCAAGCACGCGGACGGGGTACATCGTCCCCGCATCTCGATAAAGATGCTGATTATTCAGACAATCGTACAACTTTCTGGAGCGGAAACATCTGATGCGCAGCTGCAAGAATATTTGCACATACACTGCTTGAACTTTTCTTTACGTCAAGCTTGCAAGCCTCATACCTGGAAAGCATGCCTACCATACACAAGTCAGCGCTTGAGCTTGATGTTGGTTCTCAGGCCGTACGTGCCCTCACGTCATGATGGGTGGATATCAGCCGGGCGGCGTGAGTCGGATCCATCATTCCCTTTCCATCTTTCTCCCGACACCTGCTTGGATCGGTAAAGACCGTTGGATCAGATTGCAGCTCTCTGCGCGGTGTTTACTGGATGCGGCCTGAATGCTGGCTCCGTATCTTATAGTCATATCAACGTGGCACACGGAACTGATGTGGGATTCGACCTTGATGATTTTATGATTTGGGATGCCCAAGCCATGGGTGGCAGAGGGACGTCTGACCTCGATCGAGCTTGACTCTCTCTTCCAGGAGTACGTCAGCGTCAAGTTGCCACCGAGTTTCGTCTAGTCTGGCACAACTCATCTGCGAGCAGCTACAACTTGTATCAACAGGGATTTCAATGCTGTCCGTGTCAGCGTTGCACGGATCCGCTGGTCTCGAAACAATCTGTTTTGGTGTCCTCAGCTACCTCGGGATCTTCCGGTTCTAGGAAGTGTTAGCATGCGATTCCTAAAAGAGACTCGGACGGATCCGCAAAGTTGAGCAAAACGCTTTTCAAAACGACACGTCGCTCCAGAGTTTCAAGGCAAATTGAAGGCCCTGACGCCAGCATGCAGAAGGTGCTCGGATCTCATTCGTTACGGGCATAAATCTAAAATGTTCGGCATATCTGACGGGGCTATCCGCATCAAAAGATGGAAGGGAAAACTAACGAACAGAATATCTACTAGACGAAATGCACCGTCAAGTGGAACGTTTGTCGGGTGTTTATCGCGCGTCCGAGTACATATGAATATTGATAGAGGCCCGGAAACGACACTGGTGGACCCCTCCCCCCGTATCGTCACGCCAAAGGGACGTAAAGCTGATCAAGATTGATCATCCGGATGTGGTGTATCCGGTCGCGTCTCTCGCTAGCGGGAAGGAGGTCTTGAGGGGAGACGGGGCGAGCGGAAGATGGTATGGAGGTGGGGATGACGGTGGAAACACCACATGTCGTGACTGGGACGAGGAGTAGAAGAACGACCTTGATTCATATGCTGAGTAAACTTTCAAGTTCCGGCGAGGCTCCGCCGTAATGCCGGTCACCAAGGGTGGTTACAAAGAGCCAAGTTAATACTGTAAGTATAAACCAACCGTTCCTCGAGCCTCTCTGCTTCGAGGAGGGATCTGCGATCGGCAGGCTCAAATCAGAACAAATCTGATAGATAATGACATTGCTTGCCAGATCCATGGAATCACGACGCTACACTGTATGTATAATTCAGTCTTTCGAGCCGATGCAGACTCAGACAGCCTACTAACGTATCAGACCGTACCTGGATTCTTCCTCCAAGACGATCCAGAACGGAAGGTGGGAAAAGTACGTGCACCCTCTTGGTCACCCGAGCATACAGGATCACCGATCTCATTTGTCCCTACTATCGTTACCACAGGCTGTGAGCCTTGTTCGGTTCACAGCCGGGGACGCTTGAAAGAGCTTGTTTTCGTTTTCGTCATAGATCCCCCCGCATTTCGGGCTCAAAGATGACGGCGCCGATCGATGGACCAAGTTCAAGTGCGAGATCAAACGACTGGATGCGAGCGCGCCCCCG